>BQNB010192675.1:0-11598 GCA_026074375.1 Tanacetum coccineum
TGCATGTGTGCTAGATATCAGGCTAAGCCTACCAAAAAGCACTTTGAAGCTATCAAACGTGTCTTTCGGTACTTGAAAGGAACCATTAACATGGGTCTTTGGTATCCGAAAGACAACGCCATGTCACTAACAGCTTATGCAGATGCAGATCATGCGGGATGTTAAGATTCAAGAAGAAGTACGTCGGGAAGTGCTCAGTTTCTTGGAGATAGATTGGTTAGCTGGTCATCAAAGAAGCAAAGAAGCACTGCAATATCTACAACAGAGGCTGAATACATTGCCATGTCTGGATGTTGTGCTCAAATCCTTTGGATGCGATCACAGCTCAAAGACTACGGATTTGACTTCAATAAAATTCCTCTGTACTGTGATAACAAAAGTGCAATTGCTCTTTGCTGTAACAATGTCCAGCACTCTCGATCAAAGCACATCGACATACGTCACCATTTCATCCGAGAGCAAGTGGAAAATAGAGTGGTTGAACTCTACTTCGTGGAAACAAACTATCAACTTGCGGACATTCTCACAAAAGCATTACCAAGAGAACGGTTCAAATTTCTTCTTCCACGCCTGGGCATGAAGAGTTTGACCCCTGAAACTCTCAAACGCCTTCAAGAAGGAGAAGATGAGTAAACGAAGTGCCTTCGTGTATCCTTGGTACATATGTTATAAAAAAAGGCTTAGTAAATATTTTAAGTCATTTGGAATTACTAAATGGTTTGCAATTACTTCAGATTGCAACCCGTGTCGCTGTCGGGGCATGGATTACTTAAAATCCATACATTATGGGTGTGCGCGTAAATTTTACATCTCAATCAACGACTGCAGCTCTTTCAATAGAAAACGGGTCGTTGTTTGAGGGGGAGAGTGAATTTGAGGAGAAGTTGAAAATTTACCTCATCACACTGGTTTCCATTAGAAGTGATTGGGAGGATCTTCCATGGCTGTTTAGGAGTGTTGAAAATTTAGTCAGTAAATGAACCACCTAAGTTAAAATATGTTAAGATAATGTTTTTGTATTCTAATAGGTTAGTGTTTGAAGGGGAGTTAATTAATTTTAACTCAAAGGGCCAAAAATGTCTATGGTTATAATGCTTAGGGACTTTAATGCAAATTGCTACATGTCTCCTAGTTTTTAATCAATAGGGACTAAATCTGCCAAGACTCAAACTTTGGACAACCTTAGGAATGCTTAAACATGAAAATAAAAGAAGATAGAAACCACAGGGACTGAATCTGCCAATTTCAAAAGTTATAGTATAAAAGGAGGCGGCGGGTTGCCCTTGGTCAAACTTTCAAAATCTGGTCAAACAAAAAACATACACACTCTCGTACGCAACTCGCCGCCAAGATCCTTTTTCCCAATCTTTGATTTCAAGCGTTTTTCTTGCAAAGGTAATCATCAAATCGTGTTCTATGCATGTTAACGTATATATAGATTCAAGGAATCGAATTTAAACACATTAAAATGAGCAGAATAGTTAGATTTCAAATTTAGGGTTCGAAAATTAAAAGTTGTTTGAAAACTGAAATTGATTGAGGGGAAAGGTGCGAAATAGGAATGTGATCACTATGATATATTGGTTTAACCATTTGGCAAACATCTGAGTGCTCTATGCTTAATCTTGACCTCATTTTTGATCAAAATGTCTTCAAGTGTTTGGTTAGGTGTATTAGTTACTGGGATATGCTTATTAGGATTTGATCATGTAGTTGTGATGTTTATTTGAGATCATTAACTGATTGAATGCGTTATAAAAGTTGTTCTTGGCGGCGGCTTGACTTTTAAGAAAGTCATAGGTTGTTTGTTTGGTGATATATAAATGTTAATTGATTGAGGGGAAAGGTACGGAATGGGCTTGTGATCAATTATATATATATCTGTTTATCCATTTTGCAAACATATGTGTGCCCTATGCGATTTCTAGGTGTGGTTTGACTTTTAGAAAGTCATAAGCCGTTGGTTTGTGGTTAAGGATGTTGCTAGTATGTATTTGATGTGTAGGAAAGATTAGGAATGCTTTAGGTTGTGTTTAGGTTTGCCAAATGAGAATGTGTTTTGATTCATAAGTAGTCTTTCATCATGGCGAGTTGCTTAGATGCTTGGTGGCGGTTTGATTTTAATAATATTTTATTATTTTAGGGAAACCGCCGCATGGCAGCGGTTTGGTTGAAATTTATATTTTATATTAAAATAGTCAACCCGCCACGTCGATATTTATTATTAACTGTAGCGAGTTGCTTCATGGCGGTTTGATGAAGGCGGGTTGCCCTAATTTGTATTATTTTATTCGCACAGGTAAACCGCTGCCATGCAACGGTTTAGTCAAATATTTTATAATATTAAAATAATCAACCCGTCCTTTTCAAATTTTTATTTACAGCGGCAGTTTGATCAATATTTTTAAAATATTCTCAGCGGGTTGGTGCCTTTCCTCACGGCGGGTTGACTAACTGCTAGGCGGCGGTTTGGGCTTATTTTCAGAAATTTGACCCATTAAGCCCGTCAATCAATCGAGGCCCATTCTAATGACCAAGTTACATTTCTAACACCCATCCGGGCTTAGTTAACATGTAATTGATCTTGTTGGATAATTCTGCAACCTGTGTCCTAAAATGTTGCTTTTCATCAATCCAAAGTTAATTCTGTTTTAATCAATCGCAGCATGACATGACTTAAATAGAACTAACGTTCTCTCTAACATCGCTTCTCTACAATGGTTGTCCTCTTTGTTAATACTCTTATGCAGAATATGATGGTAGAACAAAATATTCCCGCTCAAGCACCAACAAGAATAGATGAACGGATTTTACCTCGCTCTGCATGGTTACAAATTGGAAAAAGCAATATGTTGTTCGATGCATAAAAGATACATAAGAACCCCATCTTTTAGATATCAGTGGACATCCTGCGTAACACCAACTTCTTCAGATCTTTCTCTGACCTCTGCTAGTATTCCTGCTATCTACATTCAGCAGTTCTGGAACACTATGAAGTATGACGAGAAGACTGGGGTTTACTGCTGTCAAGTTGATGAACAATGGTTCAATCTAAGTGTAGATTTCTTAGAAAGGCCTTAGATATGACTCCTGTTGACCCAGCTCGTCCATTTGAATTACCTCCGACTGGTGACAGGGTGATTGATTTTATGAATCAGCTGGGGTACCCTGAACCTGTAGAATTTGTCTATAATATACGTGTGAATTATGTATATCAGCCATAGAAAGCAGTTCTTTCCCTGATCAACCAGTGCTTAACCGGAAAGACATCTGGCAGTGACAAACCCAGACACCCAGTTCTGCAAATGCTGTGGGGCATCGTCACAAAAACTAACATTGATCATGCTAAATTGTTGTGGGAAGAATTTACTCAAGGAATCCAGACATTTTTCTCACATAAGGCCAGTCATAAAGCCAGTCTGAAAGACCCTAAAAAGAAAGCAGTTCCTCTCCTCATTCCTTGGGGGGGTTTACAAACATATTAATCTACTATGTGGGGAGCACCAGCAATGTACATAGAGGATCTGAGTCTCCTCGTCATCTTCCAGGAGATGATTTTCTGCTAGGGAATCTCAAGTTTATCCCTAAAGGTGAAATAGATGAAGTGTTTGGAATGGCAATTCCAAAACCCTTGATTACTGAAGCTATTCAACAATCTTCGTACTATCCAAAATATCTGGAAATGGTTGCAAAGAATACGAAGAAAACCCCACAAGATAGTGCAAGCAAGCAATCTGAACATGGAACAAAGCATGCACCACCCAAAAAGCTCAATCCAGTCAAACCAACCAAGCCAGCACCTGTCAAGCAAACAAAACCACCTTCATCCAAACTACCTAAGTATCCTAAAAAGAAACCATCCAAGATCACTCCCTCAAGAAAAGTTCGCAAGGAAAAGCCTTCGCTTGTTGATGAAGAAGATGAAGCTCAACAAGAACCGGAACCTCAAGGAGAAGGTGATGATCCTGCTCTCGAACTGGCCAAGAAGTTGAGTTTGGATGCGCATCAAGAAAAAGGAGAAGGTGAAGGTGCTGATGCTGACCTAGAACGAGCAATTAAGCTTAGCTTGGATCCTTCCTTTCTACCGCAACGTCAAGCACCGGTCGGAGGAGTAGCTATCCGTGAACGTGTTGCTGAGGAAATACAAAGACTCCCAGATGTAGAGGGAAAGGGAAAGGCTATTGTAACAGAAGAGCAAGCCGCACACTCACTGATAGATCTGTCGAAGAAGAAAAGTACTACGGATCAGTTTATCCTTCAAAGGCGTGATCAAGCACCTCATGATTCGACAACGGGACCCTCTTCTCAACCTCAAGATGATACATCAGAGAAAGTGGTCCATGAATCTTCATCAACAACTGATTCAGAACGAACAGAAAGTGGAACAGAAGCCACTGCTCCTAAAGTTGACAAAGAACAAGGTGAAGTTGCTTCGACCACAGTCACATCAGGAGTAGGGATATCTGTTCGTACTGAAAACCAGGCTGGATCAGACCCTGGACAAGGACATGAGGCTCTAGCTGGATCAAACCTTGAGCCCATGCAAGAAGACTCAGGCCCTGGAAAAGAACATGTGGCTCTTGCTGGACCAAACCCTGAGCACATGGACGAAGACTTCTACGCTACAGCTTACCCCAAAGTACATGAAAACCTGAAACTCAGAACTGACGAACATGTCATCTTGGAAAATCCAGAAAGTTCATCTGCGACTCTATCGTCAATGAAGAATCTGGATGAAACAGACAACTTTGGGGATCAATTTCTTAATGACAAACCAACCGAAGATGATCAGGAGAAAACTAATGTTGTAGATGAGACTGATTCCATCATACCTGATCCGAGTCATCAAACCAACACGTCAGCTCCTCCAGTGACTACTCCAGTTATTAATATCTCATCTCCTAAACCTTCTTCACAGGTCAACGCACCACCAATCAACACAGAAGCTACAACAATCATCACAACTATCCCAGAAATCACTCCATTCATCGCCCTTCAGCTAAGAGTCGCGAAATTGGAACAAGATATGTCTGAAGTAAAGAAGACTGATCACTCTGCTGCTGTTTTGGCTTCTATTCAATCCCAAGTTCCTACAGTTGTTGAAATATGTAGGAACAAAAATTGATGATGCTCTCCTTAAAGGCTCTTAAATGACACACTCAGATTTAGTTAAGAAAGACTCTGTGAAGCCTGCTCCAGAGTCTAGCAAGAAACAAAATCTAAGAGTTTGAAAGAGATTATCAAAATCAAAAGGAACAGGTGAAAGAAATGTCCAGAGCCAATGATACTATCAATCGCTGATATAAGCTCACTTGTAGAATTTGATCTAAAGGTCTATCTTCAATATCATATGCATAAAACAAGTCTGCCATAGAAATTCCCTGCCAATTACAGACTATACCATGGCCCTTATGGAAGCATGAAGAGGATGAAAATGTCTTGGACAAGGATGTTGCAGACAAGTTAAAGACCACAAAAGAAAGCCGTGATAGTGATGATGAGAAGACGATGATGATGAAGCCCTTCACTGGACAAGACGAGGTGATCAACAAAAAACAGAAGACTCGCTTCAAGTGCTTCTGGGTTTAGCTCGGACCTCCTCGAAAGATTTTGAGCAAAGACAAATGAACAAGCTGATTCTAATGCTTTTGTAGCACAACACTTCTTCACTGCAAATCACTGACACAAGAGGATACTCCTCCCTGCCCTTCAATGCAAAGAATCTACAACAATCTGAACAATCTTCTGATGACAATCCTAATTACTGATGAAGGCATGTCGCAGATCCGAGGACACCGATAACCTCCTATTCCTAAGGTATCGGCTGCTACATGGTTCAAACGATCCTGAAAGATTAACAGCTACACCTGAACCAGAATGACCATTCCTCAAATGATTACCCTGAACCAGAGAACAACTGTGAAAATGTAACGCCACAACGTATCACACCCCAAGGATAACAAGCTTCATAAGGGAAGACGGGATAAGAGTCCTCATCAAATGGTTTTGAAAACGATCAGAAAGAAGCAAGCTCTGCAAAGCGGATTTGGAAGGTCTAACTTTCTACTTGTTAAAGCTTTCACAATAACGTACGCTGCTCTTCATTTCAGATGGAGTAAGGTCATAAGCGGCCTACTGTAAGGTTGATCTTCGTTAATCCTGAGGGTCCAACAAATTCTGCGTAATGTATAATTTTGAAAAAACCGTTGCCCTTAGGAGACACCCGGTCAGTAAATATCAACACAACTCTCTTCAAATAAGGATCCTGAATATCTGCGTCAGGTGACAAAAGAACCAAAAACATCCTTACCCATAGCCAAGCTCAAAGCCCTCGATTCCTAACTTTGGACTTGAAGAATTATTTTCAGTACCGTGGGTTATAAAAACGAGCGCGATTATGACATCAGTGCAGCTTATGGCATCACACACTGGTGGTTCAGAAGAAAGGAATTCTACATCAACAAACACGTAAACCCTCAGATCATGATGCAGTCAGATCCCATATGCGAATCTCAGTGTATTAGTATCAAGGACTTACGAAAGGATACGATACAACACTTAAGAGAATAGTTCTAACGCCGAGCTGACTACAAAGATACAATAGCTCGAAAGGGATTCAAAAACCTTCGATCCAAATGATTTTTTAAGATCTGTGTCGGCTTCATCTTCAAGACAAGCTCACTACCTACCTAAATCAACAAAGTTAACTACACACCACAGTCAACATTGGATCAAGAAACATTGCCATCAGGGAAACATTGAAGACTACAGCTAGCTTAGAGCTATCAAACAATGCTCAATCTAAACAACCGAACTTGGATGCATCCTGTCTTTCTATTCAAGAAGATTACACCATGTCAACAAACCTCAGACAGTTAATCTACAGAGACAGTGATGATAATAAGAAGATAATGAGAATAAATGAGGTGCACAAGTTTAGCGATGAAACATTAATGAGAATTCGAGACAAGCTAGATTTCATGGTGAAAGATTTTAGCTGTCAAATTCCAATAAGGCAATGGAGAACAAAATTATTGCTCGTAAACTGAAACCGAAATTAAAAAAAATAATTATTTTAATTATTGCTCGTAAACTGAAACCGAAATAAAAAAAATTCTTAAAGATTTTTTTTTAATTTTTAAAATTTTTTTATTATTGCAAAAATGGTCCTTATGGTTTGGCCAAATTGCAGAGGGGTATTTTAGTCATTTTAAGTCAACCAATGACCAAAAGTGGAACCAAACCTTCAAAATAAGGACGTTTTTTGCAATTTCGAAATTTGACGGACCAAATCTGCAATTTAGCCAAACCACAAGGACCATTTTTGCAATTTACTCGTTAAAACAATAATGTACTAAAGGTGAGTACATACAAGGTAGGCTAAGGCGATTTGGGTGTAACGATTGGTTTAAAGGTGATAATGCTCTTCATTAATAGTCCGGCTTAACCAGAAAATTACGAGAACCGTGAAAAATGATAGGTTCAAAGGGTTGTACTAGGGGTATCATGCACTAAAAATGAGTGCATGGCAAGGGTGTGAGATAGTTATATGATCGGTGTGACCATTATAACAATTATAAGTTTAAAACATGGGTTAATCCTAGTGCCTTTTATCTAGAAAATCCTAATACTTACTATGCGGTCTCGGAATGCATCACAAAAACAAGTTCTAGAATTTAATATACTACCAGTACATTCATATGATTTCAAACCGATCTCAATGTTCCAGAAAATGTGACTAAGATCATACGTACACATCCGTAATGACGGAATAGACGCGTATGTCTGCATTCGAACCTTAACTCGAAATTGCTAAAGGTAGAATCATCTTGGGTATCGATAATGGATACCCGAATTCCTATAGATCTAAAGGCGAACCTCACATTTTTTGGGTGGAATTCTAAGGGTTTTTATGCTAGTCATATAAATTCATATCCATGAGACGCTATTAATACTCGGTTTTCGTCGGTATGTGTCATAAAAAAATTTAAATTTTGATCAAAATTACCTTTTTATGCTATGTTTCGATATATTACCCATAATTTTAAGGACAAAGCAAATGACAAATGAAGGAATAGTTTCTAAGGCTTATTTTCCCCCTACACTTAAGTTGAACATTGTCCCTAATGTTCTATAGAAGTACCCATAAAAACGAATAAAGAGAAAAAAAACAAGTAAAAGAAACTAGTACTCCCCTGGTTTGCTCAATAATTAAGAAGAAACATGCGATAACTGGTTAAATCGTCCTCCAAGAATCGTCTAATGAAACTTCATAAGAACTTCCAAGCTTCTTCTCATCAAATATAACCTGTAATCAAAGACAAAGACAACTACACCAAGCGTAAAATCCACGGGTGAATGATAAATACAACCTCATTAACTAGGTTTAGACTCTATGAAAGCAATAAAGATAGGATGAGTGTGTTAACGTGATCGTGGATTTTCTACAGGTTTTTAGGAAAATTACAAATTCCAGAAATTGTACAAGATTAATCTCTCAAAAATTAAATAAAAATTGAATTTTCCTGTAGCAAGCCTGGCGACGTCGTCTCCAAGGTTTGTAAAAAAAAATTCTTTCTTAAAAAATCCTTGCAAGCAAGTTCCCATTAGTTATTTCCTGTAAAATTTACTGCAAAAACCATAAAATAGTTAACACAATCATATGACTCAAAACAAACACATAAGACACACAAGACAAACTTAATATGCAAGAAAATAATAGATTGGGTTGCCTCCCAATAAGCATTTTTTTTTGTTCGAGTCACGAGCCTAACTCTACGCTTATTTGATGCGCAAAAGGTGGGTCTCCCCTACACTTAAGGTCAAGTGCGGGTGATAGTAGCGATACACACCATTTCTATGGAGGTATGTCACGTGGGGTGAAGGCGGTGTGTGAATGGTCAAGGGTTTTACTACCTTCATCCTAAAACTACCCGGACTATATGGGTTGATGGGTGGGTTGGTTCCTCTTTTGTCTCCTAGATTTACATCTAAGGGTGAAAATTAGGTAAAAGTTAAGGCTCTGGTTCATTAACATTAGAAAATCCCTTAGAACTAAGAAATAGGTCATGAGTATTAGTATTTAAGCCCAGATCCTCTAGTTTCATATGGTCCAAATGTTCTACCTCCATTGGGATTCCTATAGTCTCTTCTACTTCTTCCGGGCGAGTCACGAGCGATGTGTATACCTCAAATGATGGGAGGATTTGTGAGGTACTTTGTGGGCTTGGATCTTTCGCCTTATCCTCCATCGTATCTAGATCACATATGGGCTCATCATCTAACCATGCCATGCACTTAGGCATCTTAACCATAACTATCTCACATTTTAAATCCTCGTTATATGTTCTCTTAGGTTGTGACTTAGGCAATTCTATCATGTCATCTAACTTACGGGTCATTGCTATGGAGCTCTTCTCAAAGGTTTGATGCAATTAGTCACTTTTCCTAAAGGTCTCACCAACAAATTTTGATCCTAAACACGAAGGTTGTTCATACGAATACATTCTAGGTGAAGGCTCATATGGTTCTTTAATTTCACTAGGTGAGGTATTTTGTGTGCGAGGATATTCTACTCCACCATTCAGCATTTTATATATTTCCTCAAGATTCTCAAAGTCGCTTTTAAAATCTTCCGGATAATTTTCATGGTAATATTCTATGAAGCACTCAAATTGTTCTTTCGTTAACGACTCAAGTGTGATTTCATCCGCCATGACGAATGACATAGTTACGAACAACTACACAAAGAAGAGATCGACTAAAAGAAAGCTACTTGACAAGAAATCAAATCTCACTTGATAGGAATCTTGTGAGTAGACCTAAGCTAGATTGATTCCGAAACCTACGGTATTCCCTGGCAGCGGCGCCAAAAACTTGATGCGGTCGTCGTAAGGGACTTCTACAAGAAGTTTTACAACTCCCTAGGCAGAGTACCTAACCGTTGTAGTAGTAGTATAGGCAAGACTCGGGGGTTGTTATCGTTCTCTAGGGGAATAGATTGGGAATGTTTGATCACGGTCTAACATAATTCTAGGGGTTGAGAGAATATTATTTTTGTATTTTTATATTTATAAGAAAGCAGTAAAATCATATGTTTGGGAGGTTTGGTTGGTTTTAGCTATTAAACTAAATAATAAACTACGCTAATGGTGATAACAATATAATAAAAAGATTGTATTCATTTAATCATGTATTACTCCCTAGATTGCTTCTCTTAGTGTTGTTGCTTTGTCACACTTGTGATGATCTATGTAATTATTTCCTAAGTCATGAACAGATTACACGAACCCGCCGTCTATTTAATATTTCGTTGAGGCAAAACACAAATGTACCTAATCGTTGCAGTGTAGTATAGGCAAGACTCGGGGGTTGTTATCGTTCTCTAGGGGAATAGCACGAAGGCCGGATCGAATGTTCACTAAGGTCTAAGGGTTGAAGGAAGATTATTTTTGTGTTTTTATATTTTATGAAAGCAAGTAAATTCTGGTTTTAGAGAGGTTTTGGTTTTAAGCTAATTAAACTAATAAACTAAATAACAATTATACAACAAAGCGTATTCACTTGGGATGCACTACTCCTTGCTAGCTATCCAATTCTACCTATTGCTTTGTCACACTTGAGATGTAATGTGTAAGTATTTCCTAGGTCATGAACGGATTACACGAACCCGCCGTCTATGTAATATTCCGTTAGGGCAACACACAAGTAAGGTAGTATGAAGACTATTACAAGGCCCCTAAGAGTACATTACATGCATTTGAAATATCTTAAGAGGGATCAACCATATAAGGGGTAAGGTAGTATGAAGACTGTTACCGATGGTATCCTTTCTACACACTCGCGTTTCCCTAGACATGTCAACAGCGATACAGACAAAAGCTGGTTTTCTAAAGCCTAACGCGCACATTCATCAACAAGAAGCAATAGGAAACAAGAATTATAAACTATAATCAATTATACTCATTGAATCTATCACAAATAACAAGATATAATCAATCAATGACACGTTTCATGCATACCCATATAAATACTAGATGAATTATCCAAGCATACTCAAATCATAATCAACAAAAGGAATTGAAGACATGAATTAAGATATAAGTGATAATCAAACCATTACAAGATGTTTATGGAATGAATTAGGTCTTCTAAGTTGCTGGAAAAACACCTACCCAAACCCTAGAATCAGACTTAGGGTTGGGGGCTTGATAAAAACAAAGTTATGAGGCTATATTTATAGGAGAACCCTAGGTCGGCAATCCCGACGCCATCGCCAAAAACCCCGATACCGTCGCAGCATCATTTTTTGGGTAGCTGTAGATTGTCTCGCTGCAATCGCGTGGGCTGTTGAATCGTTGAAATCCGAGTTCGTATGAAGGAGTTATGACCAAAACAATATCTGGTACTTCGCGCGCAAGTGAAATGATCTTCTCAATCTCGTGACACAAAATTTTCTAGGGTTTTTTTAGGTCGGCCACGTTCTGACGTCGTCACCAGATCTCTTACGTCGTCACTTCAAACGTCCTGACGCCGTTGCTTGAAACACGCGACGCCGTCTCTACACTCTGTATGCACAACTTCTTCAAGGATTTGGTG
>BQNB010192676.1:0-11598 GCA_026074375.1 Tanacetum coccineum
TGTTAGAAGCATTATGATCACATGAGAATGAGGGTGTTTAATGACTATTGCTACTGATCTAAATGAGTGAGAAATGCAGAGAAAAATATGTGAAAGGTGTGTTCAAATGGTGAGAAATAGCATGGTATTTATAGGCTGAAAATCCACTGTAGCCCGGTTCCGCCGGTGCTATTGAAGAAGGGCACCGACAGCCAAAAGCAAGGGCACCGACCTACAGTAATACAATCTAAGTTTTGATTTGCAAAATCTTGAAAGATCTTATGTAATCTTGGAGAGATTTTTTCAGATTTAGATGATGTAATGCATGATGTAAAAAAATCATTTTCTATTCTATTTTCCTAAAGTAAAAAAATAACTTGTATATTTAAAGTGTAAGTAAACTTTTGTAAAGTAAAATGTCTAGTTGAGTTCTTGTCAAAATAAAGTTTACTTGTTTAAATAAAATACTTGTAGATGCAAATGTGAAATGAGGTTTGATCATAATGCAACATAACAAACATGTACGAACCTGTGTTGTAACATACGAGGATTCGAGACGTCGAGAGTTGTTGATGTATGTTGAGACAAAATATCATGACGAGTAACTTGTACATTTTACGTTATGTATTACAAGTTACATGTTTGTCATTATCAAAACAAAAGAGAATGTGTAGATTAAATATCGTAATATTTGCACTAACAATCTCCCCCTTTTTGATGATGACAAACAAATGTGTAAACGTAATATATCGTAAGATGTAAAGTTACTTGTATCCGCTTACTACCTTTACATTACCTTCTTCGTTTACACTCTTCTCCCCCTTTTGTCGAAGCAAAAAGGGTGTGTCCTTGGAGTTTAACTTCATTCATCCCAAAAAGACGAGCTTGCATCATCCCTAGTGAAGTTTATTTGCCTACTTCAATCCTTTATGATTGTTGAATCCTCTAGGTTATTTTCCTTGGTTTATAGCGGATCCTTGCACAAAACTTATGTATCTCTGAAGGCCTCATCACCATTTTCTCTTTCTTGCTATTATGTAAAAATTCCCATGTATGAATGGGCTCATAGATCAATAAAAATACAAATCATATTCTTCAATCCTGGGAAGGTAATATATTAGTGCAGATGAGATTAATTTTTGTTGATATCTTTCGATTCAAAGTTGAAAATCGTGCACTAGTGGACCTCCATTCCATATCAATGAACCTCCTGATGAACACTTATAGAGACATACAATCCAATAATTATCATAATTCAGGTACTTGTTATTCCAAGATCAGTAGATACATGTCTTCATGTTCATTTCTTAATGAGGTTCTTATATCTGGGCTCAGTTATTGACACATGCAATCATTAGCTCTTCTTGCCGAACAATCTCTGGTGATAAACTTATGTTCATGACCCAATTCCAGTATGTCTTTGATGACTTGAACGTTCTTAGAGTTGAATAGATCTCTTACCTTCGGTTTTCTAGGTCTTTTCTGTCTCCTTATGTAAGAAGAATCTGCGCATGAGGATATCTTCTAGGTTCCAACACCATATCTTGCATAAGATAAACTTCTTTATACACTTATTAACGCCATCTTGAAGTCCTGCTCTTCAATATTTTCATCATCATTGAGACAATTTGCTAGAAATTTAGAGTTACAAACGATCTTCTCAGGACCTGAATTTTCCTTTCATCAAGTACAAAAAGGTACTTATTGATCAGAGATAGTTGCTGGATGCTTCAGGGATCTCTTTGACACCGCTTTGAACTAATGGGTGATCTTTTCTTGGATGTGGAGAGATAAAGAAATTCCTTTCTCTTTCCAACAATGTCTCTTTGGCAAGAAATTCTTCATCGATCAATGTAGATACTGATGTTCATCACTCCTAAAGTTACATCTTTGTCTTAAGCATCATCATTCGCCATCTTCTCAACTTACTTCATCAATTGTCAAAGATATCTCTCCACGATGTCTACAGTTGATTCGCTGTTTAAAAAAATTAGCCAAGCACTTATATAGCAACCCTAATGCAGATCCTAACCGAATGCCCTTGACCAAGGCAAAAGGTCAAATTCCACAAAAGGATAAAATTACACAAGCTAGAATCAATGATAAAAGATTCTGGAAGAGATATACCCGGGTCGTATGTCCCAACGGCTAGCAATTGAAAGTAATCCTGTTTTGATGATGAGAAATTGAATGATGGAGAATATTGGTATGATGGAAACACTGATATAATTACAACTAAAATTAATTAAATAAAACCTAATTTAATCTACGGGAAACAGATATAGGAAATGGGGATCTTAAAAACTACGGGAAACAAAATTAGTTATAGGGAAATCCTAAAATTATATCTATACTAAAATACGGGGAACAGAATCAGGTATCGGGAAACCTAAATACTAAAAATTAAGAAAATAAATGCTAAATTAAATTAAAAATCAAAATTAAATTCTAATTAAGTTAATTTGAAAAATAAAGAAAACTAGAATTAAAACGGAGGTCGTTTGAATGTAAAACGAAAAGAAACGGTAAAACGCACTTGGTAAAACGGGTCTAAGACTGAAATTTAAGAAAAATTAAGCCTACACTAAATTTTATATTTTTCCTAGACACTAAATGACAAAAGAAAATTTTATAAAAAAGAAAAATATTTTTTTATTAATTTTCTGATTTTTTATGAATTTATAAAGATTAATAACTAATTAAAACTAAGAAAATAGAAAAAGACAAAAAATAAAAGTTATAAAAATTCTGAAAAAATAAAATTAAATAAAGAAAAAGTTAACAATTCTAAAAATATAAAAATTGCCCAAATTTTACCTAATACATAAAAGTAATTAAACTAATTAAAATTAAACCTAATTTATATTAATTAAATTAAATAAACTAACAAAAGTTAACTGCTGTTAAAACAAAAGGACTAACAGGGAAGGGACATAAGGACTAACGGGGCAATTAAATACTAACCCTAGCTACTAACAGTGTTAACAATAAAAAGGTGAATTTACACAAATGGTCCGCTTAGGAGGACCCCATTAACAAAAGCAAGTCCAACCAGCTTATTATCAAAAAGCTATAAAAGCAAAGCTGTAAAGGGGACTTAGGAGAACATTTTTCATAAAAGGTGCATAAGCTGAAGTCCACTAAATAAGCCAGAAAAGTAGCTTATTGATGCTGCAGAAGCTAAATAAGCTTATGAGCTTATTTTTCTTTTCTTTTTGGGATTTAAGCTACAAAATAAGCTAGAAAGCTAGGGGAATAAGAGACTTACACTAAGGGAGTCCTAATAAGACTATGAACCTAAATAAGCCCTAAATAAGCTGGAAATTAATAAGCTTATGCTGGCAGTATTTAAAAGAAAACAAAAAGGCTACTTTGAGCTTATATTAAGTTAATCTAATGAGCAATCTAAATTAAATAAGCTGCTAAACCTACTAGAACTACCTACAAGCTATAAGTAAAAACACTAAGAACCTAGGGCTTAATATTAAATAAGCTAGAAAAGTGGGGCTGAATTATGGTGCTCAGCACCAGGGGAAATGCACAGTGAGCTTAAGGGCTTTTTTAGCTTATTGAAATAAGCACATTGGTGCTTTTTACCCAAAACCAACCATAAACAGATTAAAAAGGGAGGCAAATGAGCTTATTTTCAAAGTTTGAGCCATTAGGGTTAAGAAAAAGTTGCTGATTTTGTGGCTTGAAAATGGGGGTTTACAAAGAAATGACTTATGGGTGCTTTGACTTTCACTTGGTGAGGTTAAAAGACAGAACAAGGGGGTTTTGAAAAGAGCTAGTAACACTCAAAATAAGCTCAAACAAGGTGTGCCTTAAGCTGTCACACAGCTTAAGGTGTGTAGACTCACTTTGTAGGCTTTATAAAAACTTGACAAATATAGAAAGCACTTAAAAACTTATTATCAAACTAAAAGATTGTGATTAAAGAGTGGCTTAATAAACCCTACATCACGCAGCCAAAGTTGGCTGAGTGTTACACCCTTACAAAACCCCCATATGACCCATTTTCGGGTCTAAACCAAACACCCCTTTAATTTTATAAAAAAACGTTTTTTACTGATTTTTAGTTAAGGGAAGGCTGAGAAAGGTGATTATAAGTAATGTTTAACCATCTTGACACATTCTTATACAAGTTTAACAAGGTTTTAAGAGTCTAATATGAAGCTTTAAATACCAGTGGTCACTTGACAATTTTTTCAAAGTAAATTCTTTAACTTTTTCATTAACATTAGAAGAACTTACACTCATAAACTTTTAAAAAGAACTAAATTACAAATAATGCAAAAAGAAAGACTTAATTAAAGCATTTTAAACTAAAAACAGGGTGTGTGGTCTTCGGCTGTGTTTCTTCCTATTATATAAGTCCAAAGACTTTCTTTGGTCTTCACATTGTGTTAGTTGTGAGTGTAGAGACTCATACACACACTTCTAGCCCTTGGATCATGGTTGTGTTACTTTTCATACAATCTCAACCATTGGTGTTGCTCGGTTTGTGTAAGATTGCCAAGGTGGCAATCTTAAAGGGTTATGGGGAGTGGGAAAGGGTATGGGATAGCTGTAGAGTGTACTAGGGAGGTGGTTTGGGAGTGAAACCGTGGGAAAGGGAGGTGGTATGGTATGGCGGGAAGGGTGGTTATAGTACCCTGTTGTGGTTCAGGTTTAAATGGGATGAATGGGGAAGAGGCAAGAGTGCCCCCCCATCTTTGGCTCTCTTTTCATTTCATCTAAGCCGAAAAAACAGTTATAAATAAAGTTTGGAAAGTGACAGCTTTGGCCCCTGTGGTTTTATAAAAAGAGAAATAAAGAAGTTTTGGAAATGGCAGATTCAGCCCTTGGCTTTTTAAAGGGAAAACAAGTTTGGAAAATTGCAATTTCAGTCCCTCTTTTAGTTTAAAACATTTTTCTTTTATAAAACCTATTTTTAAAAATGACAATTCTAGTCCCTAAGGTTTTATAAAAAGAATTGTGGGCTTTTGTTGGGCTTTGGTTTTGTGTTGGGCTTTTGGGCTTGTATTGGGCCCAATTGAGTGTGTCTGGGCCCAATAAGGTTTAGGCTTATGTTATTGGGCTTTTTAAGGCCCAATAAGGTTCAGGTGGGTTTTGTGTGTACAATGGCTGAGATTGGCTGTAACTGGGCTAGGATTGGGCCTTCAAAGTCTTCACAGTCTTTGTCAATTGCACACAAATGGGCTGTTGAAATTGATTGAGGGCCCATTTGGTTTCACAGTCTCATATGTTATACTATTGGACTGTCCGGCCCACAGATGGTGAGATTGCATCCAATTAGTATTCTTCAGTTCCGGCCTCCGGTTTGACTGTGATACTTCAGATTGACTTGACTTTGACTTTTTTGGTCTTTGGCTTGATTTTATCACATCTTTCCATCCATGCCTCAGTCTTTTTGTCATTTTGGCTTGGTTTTCTGTCTTTTTGATGATATCCACTTCCTGCACAATACAAATGCAAAACAAACCTAAATGTTTGGCAGTTTTTGTCGTGTTTTTGGTCATTAAGCTCGTTATAGAGGTAGAAAGATATTGTAATTAAGCACTTAACACTAGTGATACTTGCTTAGCTAGAATCCTCATCATCATCAGAAGCATAAGATCATCCAGAAATCAAATTCATCATCTTGTTCTTGATTACCTGAAGTAGAAGGACCTGATTCCTCTACATTAACTTGTCCAAACGATGATTCTACAGATACATATGTTTCATACTCCGATGTCTTCTGCCTTTTTGCACTATTCTCCCCCTCATGATGAGCATCATCATGAGGATCGTCCTGATCTTGTGTGCGAATGGCAAGAAGGACTAACAAGCAGGTATATGTGTACCTGAGTCTTCTCAAACCTCATCTGGAGAGCACCAGATTGCTTGTCTTGTTATTGAACAGAGGACAGCATCAAAGGCAATGTACCAATTTGATATTGAAGTTCTGGAACAGATGATAGAATTGAACATTGGCCGAATGAACATGAAGAATATGACCCGACATATAACTGCGTACAGATGCATCAACTAAAGAAGGAATAGCATTATCAATTGCATTTTGAATCTGTGATGATATATGTGCCTGCATACGCCCACGTTCTTGCAAGATAGCTTTAGAGATTAATCTTTCCGTCTCTTCTTTAGTCGTTTTCCTTTCCAGAATCAACCCTTCCGCAAGATACACAGGAACTTGATCTCGAACTTGCGCAAGAACTTCCTTCTTAACTTGCTCCGTTACTTTCTCTTTCACCAACGAGGGTAGCGTTTCCATCATGACATCATGAAGATTATCAGCAAGTTGATCACTCGATGACCGTGGCATGAACCTTTTCTTGAGATGTGCAAACAAGTAACCATATCGTCCCTGTAATTCATGAAAGAAAGTCTTGTATCTTTTGAATCGATTGGGTTTTGCCTTGATCAATGATAGAAGACGATTGGTTTTTGTTAATTTTGGTACAGATGAACCTGATGATGGTGTAGGATGAGTAACCGTCAATTCCTGGAGTTTCTCGGTATCCGAAGATACGAGAGTAGAGAGATTCCTAGGAGATCTAGTTGGTGAGGGAATTGGTGAAATCCTAGACTCCTCTACATTCTTCCCTTTCGCCCTTCTCCTTAATTCAAACACTTCATCAGTTATTTCATCTTCTTCATCATCAACATTTACAGGTATAACAATATTTGGTTCCACCTCCATGTCCTTTGAAGTCTCTTTCTCCTTTTCTTGAATAATCTCCACCTCCGGACTTTCCTTATCACTCCTAGGCTCTATCTTAGTGCCGGGAATAGATGTATCATCATGCCTAGGGGGTGAACTATCATCAACATTCTCAAACTCTTCAACGAGCTTCTCAATCTCCTCAGCTGCCAAGTGTTCGTATAAAATACCCCAGATGCGACTTTTTCGCTTGCTTCATTTTCTTCCACACATCTTTTGCTCAGCAAGACTTATTTGAAGCATGTCTTGTAAAATCATCTCATCAGCTTTTTCTGTTGTTGGCACTGGAACAGGTGGTGTTAGTCGTGCATAAAAAAGATTGCTTGACAGGTAACTAATAACGAGATCCACGATTTGATCGTTTTAGAACACTTGACTCAGCTGTCTCCGTAGCAGGGTTAGGTGACCTAGGGGTGCTAAGTGTCCTATGCGTTCCCTGGGTAGACTCAGTCGGCTGTGACTGAATCAGAGGAACATCTAGCCCAAACACCTCTGCATACATCTTATAATGCTCCATAAGCTTCATCTCTTCTGTAATCATCCATGCTGGTATTCGCATCCCAACCTTGTTCTTGTTTCTTCCTGAATTGAAGATATTCTTCATAATATCATCATCTTGAAGATTGTGATAAGCATCTCGAGCACGTCTTGAAATGTCAGGAAAGATAGTCATATAATGACTGATGATGATTGTAACACCCCCAAATTGGGTCGCAGCGGAATAAGGGTCCGGGGCGTGTTACTTCTCAGATCAATAACACAAGATGTGTATAGAACGACCAAAAAGTTGTTTAAAAACTGATACATTGGATTTTAACAAAGTATTTGTTACATAAGCCGAAGCTTCACTTGTCCACTTGTTCAAAGTACAAAGATTTCTAGCCCATACAGTATACAAAATGTAATGCGACAAAATCTTTAATGCATGATATCCCAATCAAAACCACCAATGTATCCCTTGTACCTCGTACTTATAGATCCCCTGAAAAACATTGCTTTAAAACGTCAAAAATAATGTTGGTGAATTCATAGGTTTGATAAATCATATATTGTAGGACCACAAGATTTCCCAAGTGTATGATAATGCAACAGATGCAGACATCATATAAATGTAATTACGTTGCTCTAAGCTCATGACACTGAAGCTTGACGTGTATGAATACCAAATTAATGGCCTACATTGCCCGTGGTGATGTTCTAACCCGCAACATCCTATATTCGACATGGTATACGTTCGTTTGCCCAGTGATAGCTAATCACCCGAATGGGGTTGTCAAACCCAATAGATCTATAAAACACCATTCGCGCTCACTAATCCCCGCAATTGATAGTTCATGATAATGGGCTCAGATATGGTTATCGCTACTTTAGGCAACACTAATCATAACACTAAACATAACCAACTTGTGTTCAATTGTAAAGCATTGCCTAGTGTTTTTTCACCTCAAAAACTTTATACAAACAAAACAAGTACAACGTGAGGCTATGAACTCACTTGAAGTGAAGCAAATACATGTATCACAAATAGTGCGTCACGCAAATCGATCAGATGCAACCTATTTAAATTAAGGTCGTATAAGTACTAATCACACTGTTAACTACTATCATGCATAATTCTATATAGCTAATCACCATCTAATTGTTTGAGTGAAAACATGTTTATAAATATTAAAACGTTTATAAACATACTTTTGGTAAATACGCCATAACTTTCGCGTTTTAAGTTCCGTTTCTTGCGTTCTTTATGTCCTAGCTTTCGTATTAAGACGAGTTATCGATATTTGACATTTTCATAATTTTGGTCCTCTGATGAACAGTAACTTTTACTGTTCACACCAGACATGAGTTTACTTAAATCGTTTTTGTTGTCGTAAAACCCGTAAACGTCGTATTTTATTCGTTATAGCTCCGTTTTTAGTGATTCTTTCGAGCACGTTCTCGTAATTGAAAGTTCTACTTATTTATGAGGTTTACAAAAATAAATATTTCTGTCATGAACAGTAACTTTTATAAAAGTATTAATTGTCGTAAACTTGCGAAATTCATAACTCGTTCGTTATTAATTGAAAAATTACGATTCTTATCATTTTAGAATCCTAAAAACATGTGTAATCTATGAAAAATACCAAACTTGCTGTTTCATGTAATTTTTATAAATTGTTTTATAAAAATTCTTTTATAAATTCGTTTATTTATCGTATAACTTGTTTTTAACGTAACTTTTTCGTTATTTATCCGTTTGACAAGTTTTCTACCTTTCGGAAATCGTCGTGAGTCCGTACTATTTTATAAAAACATAAAATAGATAGTAAAAATTTCAGATTTTGGACAAAATGTTGAGTTAGTTTTGTTAGGACATCCATTTTTTAGACCTTTGTTTTCCATTCTTACCATTTTTGTATTTCACCAACAAGTCCTCATAAATCTGTGTGGTTATAAATCAATACATATTTAGAGTCCATTGTCCTATAGTTATCCTTCAAATCCTCAATGTGCCCAAGTTGTAATAAGTCTTTCATATTACTTATAAAACCATAACTTTTCTTATTTACCAATAAATCCAAGTTTTACATATGACTATTTTTATATAATAACCATTAGTATACAAGTCTTATCATCTTGTTATAACCTTATTTTAATGATCATATAACATTAATATAAGTCCATAATTAACCTTAACTTGTCATTTGTATTTCTTTTACTAGAAACATATTAAGAAACTTTTATAAACCCTAATTAATACATGATCATTTTTACACCAAAACAACATGGTACATACTTTTCTCATCATTTTTAGCATGATATAAGTAACATCACAACATATATAAAAGTATACAAAATGATAATTTCAAGTAAAAACTTTCATTTTTCAATGATAAAAACCATAAATGGGTGATTTAAGCAAAAAATAGAAACTTAACATATGCCATCAAAATGAATATTGTCAGAACATGAGGGTTCAAGTTGAACTTAAGATGTATGATATGATGATAATCAAGTGCTAAACCCTATCATTAGAACTTAAAATCGTAGCTTGCACCAGAGAAAAAAACCTGTTTCTTAAATACACCCCTAGCTTCCTTTTAACTTGATATTCACTTGAATCTAGTTTCCAATGCTTGGAAATACCTTAGAATATCTTAGGATGGATGTGTATAAGTGTGTATGGGTTGTAGAAAATTTTGTATGGATTGTGTATTGTTGTTGTTTTGAGCCGTGGGGTTGTAAGGAGGAAAAGAGAGTGTTTGTAGCTTTTTCACCAAGTGTTTTGTGTTATCTATGTGTTATCTCTTGATATGTATGCATATATATGATCATAGATAGTCAAAGAGACATAAAGAGGGTCTTAAGGGTTCCTTGGTCAAGGTCTTTGGTCAAAGTTGAAGAAATTTAATACATGTTCCCTAATAGTTGAGGTTATCCCATGAAAACTAGGAAATGTGTTTTCTTATGAGATTTTCTTGCACACTTTGGTCCATATCCGGCCATAGAGAGATATACATGATATATTTATGTAATTTTTATGTATTGGGTATAAATGTGGGTATTTGTTGAAGCGTAGAAAAGTTTTGGTGGTTCCCCCGGTATTCCAAATTGCAATTTATCGGAAACAGTAATACACTTTCAACGTATCCGACTAAAAATAAATGAACAAAGTTACCATAATTATCCTCAAAATAATTATTTAATACTTGCTTGATGTAAACATTTGATGGTTTGATGCCCGTTTACATTGAACGTTATTTTTGGCATACGCGATTTAACTTAACGTTTACGATTTTAAAGCAAACGCTTACAATACAAAAGGTACATTATAGATTTATTAACGATGCCAATGACCCTAAAACACGTGGTGTTATAGTCTTCCCTGGTTAGATGAGCCTTGTCCTCAAGGCTTAAGATGCATCACTTGATGACGGTGCAGTCGTTGCGAAGAGGTGTTGGTATTTCTTCTTGAATTGGTCTTCACGTTCCCACGTGAACTCAGGACCTCTCTTGGAGTTCCATCGAACCTTGACTAATGGAATGCGGCTTCGCTTCAACCGTTTAACTTCACGGTCCACGATCTCAACGGGTTCCTCAACAAACTGAAGCTTGTCATCAAAATGAAGTCCATCCAACGGAACGGCTAACGGTTCGTCGGCATAGCACTTTTTCAAATTTGATACATGAAATGTATTGTGAACCCTACTTAGCTCTTCTGGAAGCTCGAGTTTGTAAGCAACCTCTCCAACCTTTCCTAACACCTTGAAAGGTCCAACATACCTGGGGTTTAACTTCCCCCGTTTGCCAAAACGTACGACCCCTTTCCAAGGCGAAACTTTAAGCATAACTTTATCCCCGACTTGGAATTCCATCGGTTTACGCTTCAGATCGGCGTAACTCTTCTGTCGATCACGAGCGGCTTGCATCCTTTGCTTGATTTGGACGATTCTCTCAGTTGTCTCTTGAATTAGTTCGGGACCGAGGATTTGAGCTTCTCCAACTTCGGTCCAACAAACAGGTGAACGACACTTTCGACCATAAAGTGCTTCGAATGGTGCGGCCTTGATGCTAGCGTGATAGCTATTGTTATAAGAGAATTCAACTAACGGTAAGTGATTAACCCAACCTTTTCCGAAATCGATCACGCAAGCACGCAGCATATCCTCGAGAGTTTGAATTGTCCTCTCGCTTTGCCCGTCTGTTTGTGGATGGTATTTCCTAAAGGTTCTTCATTGTTGGTGACTTTTGATGTTCAAGTTCAACAAGGCTACGAAGACTGAAAACTATATTGTTCTTGACGGTGTTCTTATGATAAATAGAGATGATGCTTCCTCTAGAGACATTCAGCTGATATGTGCAGAATTTTCAAGTATTCAAGTCAAGACTCAAGCAAATTGGATGTTGCT
>BQNB010192677.1:0-11598 GCA_026074375.1 Tanacetum coccineum
GTTTTAATTCGGTTTTTGGTGATCCTTATATCCACGTCTTCGTAATTAAAAGTTCTATCAAAGTAAAATATTTTCTAAAAATTTACTGTTAATAGCAGTAACTTGTTTTTATAAAATTACTTTTATAAAAACACTTTTTATCGTAAACTTGTAAATTCTATTACTCCTTTGTTATAAATCGGATTTTCGAGTTCTTTATATATTTAGAATCTTCATGAAATGTACTATTTTAATAAAATATAAAATAAATATTATTTTTGTCGAATTAAAACAGTAGGGTTTAGGGTTTTTATTTAAAAGTTTATAAAATTGTTTTTATAAGTTTTTAATTTAATTAATTTGCTACAAGTCCTCTAATTTATGTAATTACACATCTTGTATATAAATTAAGTCTTTGAGTTTATGTCCATCATATTGAGTGTAAATTATCCAAGAAAAATGTCCATCATAATTATTTACTTACATAAACCATATAAATAAATAATTAACCATAACTTAACAAAATATATATAAACTATCCATTGCTTGTAAATCCTTAAATAAAACATGTCCTTATGTTTTAAACATCATATTTACCATGAACAAGTATTTCTTGAGTTTATATAAACTTGCAATATTTTATAAACATGTATAAAATATAACTAGGTGATGATTAACCATATAACAATTATATAAAATACGAAATGAATAATTTGAAGATTTTTGGGTTTATAGAAGACCTTAGGAAGATGAATGAAGATGATACACAAGATCAACACAAGTATTTAACCCTAAATACTTCAAAAAAAACCTAAACCAACTAGAAAATCCTAGTTCCTTCATGCTTGTATAACCTTTGTTAAACCAATACCCAAGCTTCCAATAACCTTTGTAACACCTTAGATATGCCTAATATCAACCCTTGTATACTTGTAATACTTAAGAAATCAAAAGTATGAATTATCTTGGTGTATGGTTTTTAGCCGTGGGCTATGAGGCACAAAGGGAGAGTGTTTTTGAGCTTTTGATAGTTGGAATTATATGTGAATGAACTTCTAAATAGAAGAATTTATATAGGTAAAATATCTAGTCAAAACCACAAACCAATTCATGGTTTTACTAGGGGCTGTTTACTTACAATGGAATGGGAGGGGATGATGTTGTGTAAGGATTAGCATGGTTCATGTAAGATTGTTACTATGTTGTAAGAAAGGTTAGTGAGCTAATGTACCTTCCTTCTAGAAATAATTTTAAATAATATCTTGATGTGTTTTAGTTTATATAACCGGCCATGTATATATGTGGGATGAAAGTTTATAAAAATTTTGTATGGAGTATAACTGTGGGTATTTGGTTGAGTGTAGATAGGTAGAATGGTTTACTTGCATGCAAAAAGGTTCTAAAATGCGAAACGTAAACGCTTTACGTAATGTATAAAAATAAAATATGAAAAGTTAATTATTATTTTCATAAAAATAGTATAATGCTTGCTTGACGTTTACTTTTACTTGTTTGATGCCCGTTTACGTTGATTGTTGATTTTTAGTTTACGCGATTTAACTAAACGATGAAAATTAAAAGTAAATGCGTAAAACCTGAAAAATAAATAATGGCAAGATTAAAGTCGTAAAATGACCTGAAATAATGGATTGTTACACTCTCCTGCCCTATATGCATGATGTTATTGTAAATTCCACAAAACCAATCACGGACGAGCGCACTTTCTTCCATTTTCCGCACACCATATCGTACGTTCGACGACTATACTGTTGTGTTTTGCTCACACCAAAAGCGAGCTTGTTTCCTCGTGTTACCATGCTTGCTGTTTTCAGAAACAGCAAGCAAACCTTTAGCCAACGCAATTTCTTCCTTTGTTGTCCACGGAATCTGCCAGGGTGCATCATTGCTTTCAATCGTCCTCTTTTGACGGTTACGCGTCGCCTTCTTCTTCTTCGTTGGTGAGGTCACGACTTGTTCAACCAGATATTCGTGAGGATTGGGTGCTTGCTAAAAACTAGTGTTTTCTTGCAAAGAGTCTGAAAATTCAGGCGTGTACAACTCTTCAACCGTAAATGCATTATTCGGAGACAGGGCTGGATCCGTACGCGGTTATGATGACAAACCACCCATTTGGGTTTGTGAGATGTAGTCTTGGTGGCTAGATGGAAACGGGGAATGTTGGGACGAGTAATCCTGAAACGCGTTTGGTAACCGTGAAACCCGTATTGTTCCGGTGCCGGTGCCGGTGCCGGGTTTCGGTATGGTTGGTTTGGGAAAGGTTGGTGATAGTATGATTGTGGCCGTAATAAGTTCATGTTCGGTGATGGGTTTTGGAGCCCAAACGTGCCTTCAGATGTCGGCGGATTGCTCCGGTTGAGGTTTCTTGGTTGATGTTTGTTGGGTCGGGAGTGTTTTGGTGAGACATGTTTTTTGAAAATAAAATTGTGTGTTAAGTTTTTAGAGAGATTGGATATAAATGGGAAGAGTTGTGTAAAAAAATAGGTTAAGTAGTAGGTATTTATAGATCTAAAAAGGGGTTCTTTAAAACAAAAGTTTTTTAAAAAATATAACGATATAAAATGGTGGGGCACCACAAGTAATTACCACTCACTGAGGTGAGTGGTTCACCTGTGCAAAACCAACTCGCGCGCGAGTCATCACCTCCGGCATAAGGGACGAACGGTGAGTGGTGAAACGAACGGTGAGTTCGTCACCCATTCCATCCAGCCTTAGAGATAACATTTACTCATTTAAGACATTCTTTTTAATAGTCAAAAGACAAGGTGGTTACCAGTGATGTAGTAGGGACGTGTCGAACATCTAACTATAAAGTACACTGTTACGTTAATGAATTAAATGTTTCTATTTTTGGCATGCATCTAATCTCCCTTTAAGAATATTGTTGACAACTATTCACACCTTTGTACCAACTCTTATAATTTCTTTGACTTTCTTTGTTAAATATTTTTCTACTTATCTTCTCAAAAAAGTTTCCGCCTAACATGTTAGATACTTAGATAATTAGGTTCTTAAATATCTAAGTTCGGGATGCTCTTGACTGTTGAGGAGATCATGAGGAGTTAGTGAGTTATTGTTAGTACTCACTGACAATATCATCTTTTATTTTTGGTTCAAGAACTTCACTTACCGAGTTATGACTCAAGAAGTCGTGTGACTTTCTTTGTCCATAAAAAACTATGAAGAATGACTACCTAAATGTTTATTCATTCATAGAATTTATTTACACTTAAGATATTATATATTTAAATCATAGTCAGAGACCAATAAGATCTTAATTAGCCCAACAATCTCCTTATATTTAGATATAAACAAGGTTTAAAGCCCGCGCTCCGCTACGAAGCACGGGATTTTAAGTTAATTATTTGCAACGAAACGAAGGAACTACCAGCAGCTGTTGTGTTCTCTTTCATGTTATGCTAAATCATACAGCTGCAAACCGTAAGTGGTACATTAACCGTAAATAGACTAGAGAAGTTAGAAAGTATGAATCAATATGCAACAAAACAATAACACATCATTTTACCACAACTTTTTTCAATACTTTATGAGTAGATCAGTTAGTATTTGCATTCCTTCACATACAAACTTTCATAATTCAAAACACCAGCACCTCCATATGTCCCGTAAATCGCCTCTGAGCTAGCCTTGAACCTTGCCAAGAATTTGGGTCGAGCTGCCATAACATCCCCTACTCTACTGACCCATGTTTTAAGGGTGGTTGAATGTGCTTGTTGATCCATACATAACAATTTTACAAAAACAATCAAGAGCAAAATGTATAAGAAGGTTTTATATATTAAAAGATAGTTTGAAGCACCTGACGCATTTAAAATAGAACACAAAGTCGATCCAATCATATAAAAAGGGAAAGAGTGATGACATTAGAACAAACTTAGGCACTTACCAGAATTAACCTTGCGAAAATGAGAAGAGGGCCAGACACCAGAGCACCGAATAAGGAACCCGCTCACCACATTAGTTGCATCACTAAAAAATAAATACCCGTATAATAACATTCACAATATAATTAAAAACATGCAACTATCAGCTGGTTCACAAAAATCTTAAATAACTCACTTAGAATATTCCATTTTCCTCTGGTTCTTAATTAGAGAGGGTACCTGATCCATCCAATCCTTCAACTCCTGTTCGTCGTTGTCACTATATACGTGTTTCAGTCCCATCAAACACCCATAAAAACAATCGATTTAGGAAATAAAAAATATGTAACTGTGCACCCGCCATAATACTAATCTTATTCATAGTTTACAAAATTCATTTTGAAGGCTTCAGAAACCTCCAATAAGTTAAGATTATTTTCACCCCAAAATGTGGGCATATCCCAATTAAACATAGAGTTGAAAGAACATAGACCCACACATCTAAAACTGCATTTTCACATCGTGTGTCACACTCATATCAAGTGTTTTAAGCAATGGACTCAAATCGGGAGTCTAATGAACATCTATAGGCTTATTATCTTACATCCTACTACTTAATTACTAGTATCCATGAATGAATGGCATGCTACCTTATATAAGAAGCAGTTTGTTATCAAGCATAAAAAGGAATCAAAAGTGTATTTTTTTAATGCAAAAGACCTCTTAAAATTTTAAACAAAAAAGTAACTATCTGTAAATTATACAATTTTAATATCATATTGGACACAACTGATTTTACTGACTTGCTTCCCTTGAAACCAATTGCTTTTATTACAGTTTCTACATGTTTACACTAACAAAACATGTTGTTTGGAGAGGTTTTTTACACACTCATATGCCGGTTTCCAGCTTTTTAATATGTGTTTGAGAATGCTCTCTAGCCTTGACATATGATGTCATGTTATCCTATATGCGACATAATGATGGAAGAAATATAAGACAATTATCCATAATAAACGCCACACACAATTTTCAAAACATGAGCATTTTTTAGATGCATTATTTTGCGCTAAAAACACAAGTATCTTGTTAACAATTAGCTCTAAAACAATTTTTTCATTTCGCTTCAAGTAACCAAATAATTGAAAACATGTAAGAAATGTCTTATAGATAATGGGAGTAGAAAAATTAACCAGAGTAACCCGTGAAAGCATTTTCGCCTCATAAGCAGCTTGCTTTAGCTGATTAACTCCTCGCCATTTGCAACGGATTTCTCTAAACGAAAAATAGCAAAATAACTTCCAAAGGAAGGATCTTCGAAACTCTACTTCAACGAATATTCTTCAACAATCGTTCACGACTTCCCCGGCAACGGCGCCAAAATTTGATGTAGTCAAATTTATATACGTATAGTATTAATCCCGTAAGAATTCTTTCCAAAATACTTCTCAACCAAGAGAAATATAAGGTAAAAATCTCACTAAAGAAAACACAATTTGTATATTTTTTATCCGGGAAGTACTGTTCCTCGGGTCGTGTCCCAACGAAATCGTGAATTGAGAATTTAGGAATGATTCGGATTCGAGTTTAGAATAGTAAAGGATTTTTGAACTTTTAGTTATACTACAAATGTAAAAACACGAATTAAAAACAATTAACTAGATTGAAATTTAAATGCACAAAACGAACTAATGCGAGCTAAAACGGAAATTTAAAATCTAAGGCACGAATTTTAACAAATTTTATACCTAAAAATCACAAATTTAAAATGAAAATTTTAGGAAAAAGAATTGGAATTTTTTATGTATTTTTGAATTTTTTATGAATTTCTAAAGTTTAATGAATTAACTAAAAATAAACTTTTTCTAAAAATTATCACTAAAATTTTACTTTTATTTTTCAAAAATACTAGATTTAAAAAGAAAATTATTGCAAAAAGAATTTTAATTTTTCAACTGTTTTTCTATTTTTTATGATTTTTCTAAGGAAGGACTTGGGCATAATCTATTTTCTGTGGGATAATTCCTGTTGATTCCAATCTCGAAGTGGCCTTTCGTGCATTCACACTTGCTTCATTCGTAATCTAACGGTGTTGATTTTATTGTTGGAGTCTCGAGGGAAAATCTTTATACACTCTCACTGGGAATATGTGGCCTACCTCGTCGCCATTTGTCTATTGTCAAAGGCGTCTAAAACCAAGTCTTGTTATGGCCATCGTCGTCTATCTCACTTGAACATGGTGCTATCAATCACTTCAAGACATGACTTGTACGACGGTCTCCCTAAGCCTCAAGTTTGAAATAGGTTCACTTATGTTCTGCATGGCTTTAGGCAAAAGTTCAAAGTAACCCCACAAACCCAAATTAGGACACCAATCAAGAAAAACTTCTATTTGTTTGCAATATGGATCTGTGTGGGCCAATGGAAAAAGTACATCCTCGTTATTAGTCGACAGACTACTCTCGATTTACAGGTAAAAATGTTTTCGATCAAAATGAAGTCTCCAGCTTTTATTATCAACTTTTTGGAAGATGATCCCAAGTATGACGTAAGGAAACTGTCCGACGCACATAACAATAAGGAACTGAGTTTTGGTTAATCTACATTGCGTGAATATTATGAGAAGGTTGGCATCTCTCATGAAACATCAGTTGCACGCTCTCCACAGCAAAACGGTGTTGTTGAAAGACGAAATCGTAACGCTAATGAAGCATCCCGCACTAGTTAATTTATGCAAAAGCTCTTTATTTTTAATGGGCCGAAGGTTTGCCATAGCCGTTATACCCAATCGTCCATGATACGTCGTCGTGACGTAAAACACCATAAAACGAAGCTTTTGCATGACAAACCTCCCGATCTATCTTATCTACATGTTTTGGTGCAACACATTGCTACCCAACGAATATAGGTGAGAATTTGGGCAAGTTTACAAACCAAAGGCCTGATATTGGGATTTTTAATTGGATATGCACCCACGAAGAAAGCATTCCGGATTTACAAAACAACCGTACAGATGAAAATTGAAACCATATCAATGTTGATTTGATGAGCTGACCGCGGATGGCTTCTGAACACATCAGTTCAGACCCTCTCTTCATGAAATGACTCCTATAGCGAGTCAGTTCAGGACTCCGTGCCAAATCCTCCTTCATCAACACCAGTTTTTATCACCTTCGAATCTGACTGGAATCTGTTGTTATCAACCAATGTTTGATGAGTCACTTAAACCCTCGACTAAATGTTGAATACACGCACCAGAATCATTGCTCCTATTCCTGAAGCAGTTGCAGCCTGAACATGTTGTGATCAACAGCTCACCTTCCTCAAACTTACAGTTGGATCATAGAATGCACAATCACCAAAGTAACCTCATACAACACAAGAAAACTCAAACACCTATATTTCTCATGATGTTGAAGACGATAATCATATAATGATTTGCACCATATGGGGTAATGATCCTTACTTTCGTATTCTAATTCCAGAAGTTACTTCTGATCAAACTGTTCATCATCAGACATTTTCATATAATTGTGGCATCCCGATCACCAGTATTCTGAAACACATACAAATTGGATGAAGGATCACTCCACTTTGAGAATATAAACGGTGCTCTCTACCGACCATTTCCACACGACTCAAATTCCATGAACAGAAGCCTTAAATCTGTTACTTAAGAAGCCTTTCTAACATCAGTCGAACCCAAGAACTACAAAGAAGCATGAACTCAAGCAGGTTTGGGATTTTGAAGCTAATTCAAGAGAACTTCAGTATTTGAACGTCTGGAGGTTTGGAACTTGTTCCTCTCCTGACAAAGCTTTGTTCATCTCTCTTAAGTGGATCTAAAGGGTAAGCTTGATGAGTCAGATGTATTCTGAAAAATAAGGCTCGGTTAGTCCCGCTCGTGGTTTATCGCCAAGAGGAGGTAGTCGAATTTTCGAAGAGTCATTGCTGCACGGTTGCCAAGATTAGAGGCTATAACGAATGTTTCTAGCGTTTGCCTGCTCACATGAACATGGTCCATCTATCAAATGATGTGAAGATGCGTTTCTGAATGGTAATCTGCGAGAAAAGTTTATGTTAGGCCAACCGGGACGGAATATGAATCCAGACAAACCTAACTAACTCCTTACATGCTTAAGAAAGCTCTTTATGGGTTGAAACAAGCTCCGACCTGCGTGGGTATGATAATTTGTCTTCAATACATCTCAAAAGGCTCAGTGGATCCTACTCTGTTCATACCGTAGAAGAAGCAAGGAACTTTCTACTGGTACAAATCTATGTCGATGATATTATGCTTTGCGGCCTCTACTCCTAACTGTGTGATCTATTCGCTAAACATAATGTTTCAAAATGTCAAGATGTTGGATGATGGTAAAATCTCATTTTTCTTAGGACTACAGATTCTCAAGTCCCTAAGAGGCACTTCTAAACCAATCTAAATAGGCTTCTTGAATCACTAAAGAAATATGGCTATGAATCTTGTGACCCAGTGGATACTCCCATGGTGGAGAAGTCCAAACTGGATGAGGATAAGATGGGAAAGCTGTAGATCCATCACACTATCGTGGTATGATTGGCACTCCCTCCTTTATCTTAACAGCCAGTAGACCTGACCTATCCTGACCTACCAATTTTCTATACGCATGTGTCCCCGTATCAGCTCGGCCTACCAAAAAGCACCTAAATGCAGTAAAAAGGATCTTTCGGTTACTAAAAGCGAACCATACATCGGGGTTTTGGTATCCGAAAGGATTCTTCCTTGGCACTAACAGCATTTGCCGATGCGGATCATGCTGTTGTCAAGATACACGCCGAGCACATCTGGCATATACAACTTTTGGGTGATAACTTGTAAGCTGGTCTCGTCTAAAAGGCAAAAACGCTGGCGATATCCAGTATGGAAGCCTGAATATGTGCGTTGTCCGTTGGTTTGCGCAAGTCCTTTGGATGAAGATCACAACTTACCGACTATGGCTTTGGATTCAATAAAATTCCAATGGTACTTATAACAAAAGACGCTATTGCCTTAATGCTGCAACTACGTTCAACATTCCAATCCAAGTACAAGACATAGTTTTTCTCTACTCAGCAAGGACATGTTGGAGATGGGTGATTGAACATTACTTGTCCAATACGAATATCAATTGGCGGACATGCTTTACTAAAGCTCTTGGGCCGAGGAAAGAAATGAATTTCTTATCTTTTTTTTTTAATCAAACCGCTGCGTATTGGCAACTCGCCGTGAGGTTTAGCAAACCGCCATGAGCAACTCGCCTGCTAAAAATAATCAAACCGCTGTGAGCAACTCGCCGTGTCAATAACTCGCCGCCTAGAAAAACATAACTCGCCGTGGAATAAAAAGATAGGCAACTCGCCGGCTAATAAAATAATCAAGTAACTCGCCGCCTTGAACAACTCGCTGTCAATTTAGTAACTCGCCGCTGTCAAACCGCCTCCTAAAATGGCAACTCGCCACTTAAATTGAGGCAACTCGCCTTTGACTTTTTACCTTAAAACGTGGATCTTGTCTCAATACTTGTCAACTCGCCACGATGAACACTTGTTCGAATTAACCAAAATCAAGCCATATGATCTTTCCAGCCACGAAACTAGGTTACAACATACAATATTAAGTGTGTATATGACGATTAAACACACCTTAACTCGTATTTCTTTGAGAATCGTCCAATATGAAGCAACCCTCCACGAAGAACACTAAGCTTTAAAAGCTTATAATTCGAACTAGGAGCTTGTATTAGCCACGAAATTTGTAACACTCTAACCTTTTGATGTGTAGAACAAGTAGAGAGCAAGATTAACAAACAATAAGCCCAAAATCAAAAGTGAGCCGTGGTTTTTTTTTTCTTCAAAATGAGCCACGAAATTTGATATATAACCACACAAATCAAACACGAATCCACCAAGGCTCTGGTACCAATTGTAGGATCGTTTAAATCATAACACGGGTGATGATTCGAGTGGTTTAGCTAGTTTTTAGTGAGAGAAACACAAGAGAGAGATTCTAGAGAGAGAGAGAGAGTGTATGTGTTTTGAAGTGTAAAGATTTGACTAGCTTGCCTCTTCCAAAGTTGGAAGAGGCTTATATAGTTTTTACAAAATACCGGGTATTAGAACCCTGCTTAAAACCGAAAGACATACGATTAACTATTAAACTACGAACTATTATAAATAATAAATATACAGGGTGACCGAGTCTTTTACTCATATCTAACACCGAGGTATCGAAACCAGCAAGTGGGAAGGAATATATATACAAGAAAGATAATGAGTACACGTGATAGAATTCATACCCTATTCTCAGTTTAGGTCATTCCGGGAAGACAAATGTCATAACCGCAGAGACAATCAGTGTTTAACTTGTTACTTTCGGGTGCACTATTTCAACTACATGGGGGTAGAGATATCTTGTGACTTCAAGTATGCATCATTTAAGATACTAGGGGGAAGTGTTGTAAGAAGATTTATTCTAAGCGTGAGAAGATTGGTTACTGATTCAATAAAGGCTTCCTTAAACGGTTAATCACTAAGCTTATTCTTAAAATGAGTAGAAATATTTGATAAACGAGGTACACATAGGTATGATGATTCCTTTAGATAGTCACTGTCCTATAGGAAGAAATGTGCTCATTTGGGACTTAGTTGACTTAGGTGTTATCATTTCGACTACTTAGAGGGAATAATTGTGACATTCGGGACTTAGTTGACTTTGGTGTTACAATTTATATCATCACTATCATGTAAGGAGAAATACGGACATCCGGGACTTAATTGACTTTGGTGTTGTGGTTTCGAGTAATTTGTGTACTTCGAATATTTGGGTTTTATACATCAAAACTGCTTAATGCGGCTTGCAAGAAAGTTCTGAATCTACTCAAGAAAGGATTGTTGGTTTAGGGGGAAGCTAAGACAACTTCAACACCGACATCACCAACCACACAAGCTCAAGTTACATATGTATCTGAATCTGTTCTATCCTCGAAGTTTGATGCAAAGACTTTCATAACTTGGAAAGAAAGTTGAAGCAACGCTGAAGAGTGCTTGGACAGAGAAAGATCAGATTGACAACCTCTTGAAAGAAAGAAGGTTAATGAGGAGCTTGGAAAAGTTCGTTGGTGGGAGATTGTACGAAGGAGACCTATGGCTGCTACAAAGGACCATATGATTTCATCATATGATGTTCTCATCATTCAGGTCAAATCTTCGGATATGATAAACATGTGAAAATCTTCGTATATAATAAACATGTGAATATGTACATAAGTAGTAAAAGACTTAGGTTTATGTGGTGTTCGAGTACGATGATTTTTCAATAAATTTTCACAAAATTCAAAATCTTTCAAAATTTCGTACTCAACACTATATCATATCCATCATAATTTGAGGGGGAGCATTAAAATGTTCCTATAAGTTATTCTGTAACATTTTGTCCCCGGACGTTTAATCAATTGATATCCAAAATATCAAGGAATTAACATTTTGGATAAGGGAGAAAATGTGATTAAACTGAATCTAGACTTAATGTATATTGAACTCCACACTTAGCATGTACTACGATTACGATGCACATGTTAAGGGGGAGCTTTTAGTGATGATTAAAAAACATTCACAGTATAAACCTTTTGATATTTATATCAAACACTTTGAATGAATTTTTCAAAGATTTTGGTTTGTAATGGTGATGGAATACCCTAAA
>BQNB010192678.1:0-11598 GCA_026074375.1 Tanacetum coccineum
ATTGAAACTGTTTTTAATTCATTATAAATTAAATAAAAGTCAAAAAAATATAATTCTTTTTTATAAAATTTTCTTTTATCATTTAGAACTGTTAAAAATTAAATTCGCATTTATAGGGTTAAATTTGTAGATTTTAGGTTTTTAAAGAACGGGTTTTGAATCCCATTATCGTTTTTCGTGTTTTTAAATTCGTAATTGTTTTCGTTTTAGGTTTAGCTTGCCCTTTAATTTCTTTTTCCCGTAGAATTAGAAAACCAAATCAAAATCTTTAAATCATTCAAACACGCGATCACAAACGTAACCGATTCTCAATTCACACATCGTCGGGAAATGACCCGAGAAGGTTTTTTAGGATTTTACTTTCGGTAAAAGTAATTTTCCTCTAAAAAGCCTTACAGAATAATTACCACTCTTCTTAATTGATACTATCCATATATATTTATATTATATATTTATTATATATATTTATATATACTAAAGGATTGTAGTCAATAGCCACGAGAAGCTAAATCTCTCATGACTACTCGGTGAAAATAATATAATAAGTGTTGGGACTTAAAAGACTTCATGGATTCTTAGAAGTTACTACTGCTCAGGTACATAATAGAAATTATGCTAAGTAGTTAGTACTGGTAGTATAATGTTACCACTGCTAGTTACTACTGTTAGTATAATTTAGTACTGATAGAATAAAGTTATTGTTGTTAGTTGAAGTTAAGACTGCTCAGTGTTGAAGTCTAAAATATAAGCTAAGTAGTTAGTCCTGCTAGTAGTAAATGTTATGACTGCTAGTACAAGTTACTACTGTTAGTATATATTAGTACTGCTAGTACTAATGTTACTATTGCTTATGTTTATTAGTGCTGCTGGTGAAAGGATTATAACTGTTTGAAGACTTTCTATTGTCAAGAGGATAAAGACGAATTAAAGAGATAAAGATTGTTTGGAGAATAAGATTACTTGTGAAGATAAGTATTGAGATATTTATGTACAAGATATACATAATGTATTTATTTAGAAGATTACATTTATGTTTAGAAAAGATTAAGATATCTTAGGAATGTATTGTAAGCCGACTAGGACTCCTTAGTCTATAAAAGGAGGCTCTAGGGAATTAGTTGAGATATCACAAAACACGCAGTTGTATCATTATCAGTTTTCATAGTTGTCAAGTCAATTGAGAAAAGCTTCAAGGTTATAAACCCTAGTACTAGTGAAGAGTAATCGTATTTTTATCTAATAATTATTGGAGCGTTTGGTTATATTCTTTGTTGTTCATGATTACTGTTCATTGATAATAATTTTAGAGTATTAAGGTGTAGAATTACGCATACACTTTAATTACATACAAAGTTTCTACAACAAGTGATTTTAGATTTATCCAACGGTAATATAACCTAGACTACCTAAGAATCGGATCTAGGTTTGGGATCAACAAGTGGTATCAAAGTTTTGCTTTGAGAAACTTTAATCTAGAAGAAACTATCAAGAAGAACCCTTTACTCACAAGGAAGAGATGGCCTTTTCTGATCAGTGGTACACAATGATAAACCTGTACTAATCATGTTGAAAAACTATAAACTTTTAGAAATAGTATGATGATTTGCTTGTAAACTACATCAAAACTGAATTTAAGGATCTAATTTATAAAAGAGGACTAGATACTATGGGGCCCAACTTGTCACATATAGGAAGAATGAGGTTCTTTTTAGTGAATAAGTTGTTGTCCTTAAAAGAGAAGTAGGATGCAAACAATATGAAATTCATATGCTTAAAACAAAGTTTGAAAAAGTTAAGCAAGAAAAAGATGGCATTGATTTTTAATTAAGAAAATTTGTTAAGCACTTAAAAAATGAGACTAGTTGTTAGGATATCGATAACTGACAAAAAGTAAAAAGGTTGGGGATATAGTGCAGTTCCTCCACCTCATCCTTTAAATTTATTAATAGATTAACAAGCTAGATCTGTCTTTTTGGTCTTAATGATTCAAGAGCCTGAAATCAAAGGTTATAGGTCCTGAGAATAGTAAGCAAGAGTTTATGTTGTTTGTGAAAAATCCTTTAAAGAGATTAAGAATACTCCAGGTGCATAATTATGAGGATTTGGGTGTTGTGATGAGAAACAAGATGAGGTGTAGCCTAAAAAGAAAATGTATCATATGCTGCTAGATAGAGTGTTGTTCGACCTTAAACAACAAGAAAACCAGCTAGAAAACCAGTGAAGTATGCTCAAATGTACAGGTCACAAAGTCCTAGGGGAAATCAAAGGAACTGGAATAATCAGAAGTCCCAACAGCTAGGAAGTGACTTTGTGATGATCAAGAAAGCCTGCTATGTATGTAGAAATTTTGAACACCTGCAGTATACTTATAAACACAAGAGACATGTTAATGATCAAAAACAGGTTAAACCAGTGTGGAACAACTCAAAGAGGGTGATTCATCATTATTCAACAAGAATAACTCACCCCAATCCAAGAAGAAATATGATTCCACAAGCTGTTTTGATGAGGTCTGGGAGAAAAACAATTAATGCTGCTAAGCCAAAAGCAGTACATAATGTTGTTAAGCCTTCAACATGTTGGGTTTGGAAGCCAAAGAACCGAGTAATAGATCATGTCTCCAAATATAACAATGCATTAATTACTTTGAAAAGATTTGATTACATTGATGCACAAGGAAGATTCAAGTCTGTGATGCCTTGGGTTCCCATAAGAAGATGATTTGGAGGGATCATTACCAAACAGGGAGGAAAAATGCTCAAAAATTATGAAGATACTTTTTAGTTCAGATGGATGCACTAGAATCAGGGGAGCATGAGCATAATCAGAATTTGATGCAAAAAATTACTACTGTTGGTGTATGAAGTTGGATGATTTGCTGCTGACACTTAAGTATCTCAGAAGGAGTGCAACAAGACAAAAAGATAAGAAGAAGTCAGAGGGATTTTCTAGGCAAAAGGTTTAATTCAAGAACTTCTTCAAAGGATATTCAGGAAGGCTGAAAGATCAAAAAGATGAAGTGTTTGAAAGAATCCTCTCAAAACCAAAAGTTTAATTCATGAAACTTGATGATTTGAAGGTTAATAACATGTTTAGGGGAGGATTGTTAGGAATTAAACTTATCATACTTACCATTGCTCACAAGTTACAACTGCTAGTATTAACCAGTTAGTACTGCTAGAGTAAGTTAGTACTGCCAGTATTAACTTAAGACTGTTGAAGGACTTAAGACTGCTGGTTATAGAGTTATTAATGCTGGTGAGAAAATCAATACTGCTGAAAAAAGTTACAACTGCTAGTTAATATCAAGTTAATGCTGATTGAGAAGTTACAAAGGAAAGTATTAAATACTTAGTCATTGTATTTAATACATTTGACTACATGCTTTGGAAAGTATTAAATACTTAATCATTGTTTTTAATAAATTTGACTACATGCTTTGGAAAGTATTAAATACTTAGTCATTGTATTTAATCATTTGACTACATGGCTTAGGAAGTATTAAAATACTTAGTAATTGTATTTAATACATTTGATAAAATTCTAAGAAAGTATTGTAAAGCCATTAGGACTCAATTGGTGTATGAATGGAGATCCTAGGGCATTAGTTTTACATCTCATTTTTTTCATCTTATCATCATACACATACATCTCTTAGAAGTTATATACACAGATCCAAAGATTAAGAGTTTTGTTGGCTTCAAGGTTGTAAACCCTAGTACTAAGATAGAGTACTCGTATTATTATCTTTAATAATATTGAAGCATTTTGTTACATCTTGTGTTCATTCATTCATACTTACTGTTCCATTGATATTACTTCTAGAGTATTAAGGTGTAGATTCCGCATACACTTTAATATACATACAAAGTCTCTACTATTGTTATTTTGGATTTATCCAAGGTAACATACTCTTTATAAGCTAAATAATCGATCAAGGTTTAGGATCAACAAGCATGGAAACAACGAACATGCTGACCCAAAATGAATGACCTAAAAATAAACATGTTTAATGTTCCTAACATCATACAAGAAATTAATGACAATTCATAATTAATAACTACTGGAATAAAAATAAACAAGTTTTATGTTCCCTAACAGCATACAAAAAATGTTCAAACTACACATGTATTCTCTGTAGGACAAAACCACGACCACCATCCATCAACACAGGATGTTGTATTTCTAAAAATAACTTGTCATGTGTTCTCTGTAGGCCAAAGCTATGTGAATTGGAAAAGGAGAATCCATGCTTAAAAGTAAGCAATCCTGTAGAGTATAATGCATACCCAGACACCACAATCGTCGTATACACCACTCTGTTTTGGTACATTCAGTGGAGAAGTGAAGGTGATTGAATAGCTCTTGGGATGTATGTTCTTTTGCTTGAAGACACCATGCTTTGGCATGCCCTTTCGTAGTTGTCTACTCATCAGTTGCCGAATTTGACTCACCATGGATGGTCTTCTGTCCTAAGGTTTTTATCGTGAGTGTATTCATAAAAGGTGACGACACCTTCCTAATTTTTAAACTCGACAGGAACCATTGGATACCCGGTAACTGTTTATAGGAATAAAAACCTACATTAATCGAAAAATTTATTTTACCAAAACAACCAAAACGTAGGAAGTCAAAAACTTAAAATAATCATGACGTGCAAAAAGTAAGTGAACAATAATAGCTTTGTTTTGAATACGCACCGTTTCTATGTCGGCCCACCCCACGGGGTACGTGATGTCCTTGAATATCCAGTCCCCGAGGTCATATGTTGTTGGAAAGATTTCTAATAATATGGAGAGAAAATACCCAGTCGGCATGCTTTTGGTTCCGAAATGCCACATAAACTTGAATAACATGCTCGAATACCTGATACAACAGAAAGTTGCGGTTATTTAAATGTTTTTTTTAAATGTTATTTCATGTTCTGCCGAGGTTATACTAACTACCCACATGATTAACATACATGTACCAATTACTATAAGACATGTTTAGCGTGGTTATTATATTCCTTTATCTATTACCTTGGTGGTTTAGAATGAAATTTATGATTAACGAAACCTAGGAAAATGATGCACTCGCAAACCCTTTTAACAAAGGTTGTGATTAGCAATCCTGAAATATTTAAGTAAGTAGTTAATTACCGATAAAGTTAGGAAACCTCTGCTAGTAGCATCTCTAGCCACTAAACTTTGCCAAAACTTTTCATTGACGTTCAAGCCATTCCCCCAAGGAAACCAATGACGTGGTTTCTTTGCTTGATTTAAATAATTCAAAACTTCTTTGAGGACGTGTATTCTTGTCTTTGGCGCGTAGGAATCTCTTGTAAGATTCTAGAAAAGATTAGTGATTTAAATGATACTGAAAACAAATTAACATGTTATAAAATATAAAACATATACTTCTTCCTAACGCGTAATGTGGATTTCCTTCAAATAATTTCCAATAACAGGCGGCTAGTCTGATAACAGAGTCTCATTCTTCATTATTTTTGACGCATGTGGTTGGAAAACATCCTAAACAATCCATCAATAGTGTCAACAAACTGAAAACTACTAAACATATTATAAATTAAAGACCATATTCCTCATCCAAATTGGGAGTTGGGTTCTTTTCAAGCTTCTCCATTATCAAGCGCCGGGACAACACCTCCTGAATGTGTCTTTTGAACGCATTCAAGTGGACGTAGGTAATTCTCTTTGTTGTTGCCCATCCTCTTCTTTTTGGGTTTTTTGACAACAGTTACTTCTAGTTCGGTATCCTTCTAAAAACGTGTATGTATCAGACGTTTATATGTTAAAAGGTAGGAGTACGTTTACAGAATGAATCATATATACAATATACAACACCAATTCATATAAAGAATTACACTGATTAGCTTTTGCTTCATCTAAACCATCTCCTTTTTTCTCTAAACCGCCCTATAACATTATTTGGAACCTAAGGATAGGAGGGTCTATATGATTGATAATGTCATGTGCATCCTTCATTAACACGTTTTTGTTATTAACTGGCATGTTGTAAACATCTAAAATAGGCACCTAAGGTGGGATGTATTGTTAAGTGTATCTATCATTAGATACTTATATAAACAAAAGTGTTCAGTACAAATCATACAAATTCATGTCAAGCTAAACAAACCTTTGCATTATCATCGACTGCGGCATCTGGTACACCAACATCATCATGAACACTAGTGGCCTAAATAAAATGAATGCGGTTATTGTTTTATATTGTAATACAAATCATACAAATTTGTGTCAAGCTAAACAAACCTTTGCATTATCATCGGTTGCGGCATCAGGTACACCAACATCATCATGAACACTCGTGGCCTAAATAAAATGAATGCGGTTATTGTTTTATATTGTAATACAAATCATACAAATTTGTGTCAAGCTAAACAAACCTTTGCATTATCATCGGCTGCGGCATCAGGTACACCAACATCATCATGAACACTCGTGGCCTAAATAAAATGAATGCGGTTATTGTTTTATATTGTAATACAAATCATACAAATTTGTGTCAAGCTAAACAAACCTTTGCATTATCATCGGCTGCGGCATCAGGTACACCAACATCATCATGAACACTTGTGGCCTAAATAAAATGAATGCAGTTATTGTTTAATATATTAATACAAATCATACAAATTTGTGTCAAGCTAAACAAACCTTTACATTATCATCGGTTGCGGCATCAGCTTCATCAATATCATCACAAACTCTCGTGGCCTAAATGAATGAATGCGGTTATTGTTTAATAATACGAATCCTACAAAATTATGTCAAGCTAAACAAACCTTTGCATTATCATCGGCTGCGGCATCAGGTACACAAACTCATGAACACTCGTGGCCTAAATAAAATAAATTCAGTTATTACTTAATATAGTAATACAAATCATACAAATTTGTATCAAGCTAAATAAACCTTTGCATTATCATCAGCTGCGGCATCAGCTTCATCAATATCATCACAAACACTCGTGGCCTAAATGCATGAATGCGGTTATTAAATTATTGTTTACAAATATACAAAGGATACTATTTGTGGTAATTCAAATAAACCTTTGCATTAGGAGTTGGCAAAGACAACCCGGGCGAATTCTTTTGAGCTATTTCAACAGACGCTTCAAGATTTTTGTAATATGACTCTAGTTCGACGTATCTACTTTTCAACAAATCAAGCTCTTCTTCGAGCGCAACCTCTCTAGTTGATTTTGTTTCTTCAACTTTAGCTCCTGCACTCGCTCTATCTGAGGCACCACTTCCATCTTGTTTAGCTTTAGGTTCATCATCACGAGTGAACCCGTTTCGGTCAACCACTTGTTCAGATCTTTCCTTACACGCAACATAGTCATATGTTTTTCTACACTAATTCTCATCTCTCTCTTTCAAATCAGGTCAAATTTGAGTAATTGGATTTGAATCCTATAATAAAATCATAACATGGTCGAAATTAGAACACATACATCAAAATTAAAAAATATATCATAATTTGAATTTGTTATGGTATGCTAATGGTTATTATCGGCCCAAACAGTTGAGGGTAATTTCATTTTTCAAAACCTTTTCTCCTAGTACACGCAAAACACCTTGGTATCAATTCTGATTCTTTAGACCACCAGTGATAACTGTTGGGGAATGATTCCAATATCCAAACCTATAAATGTTGTTAATTAGACAAATAGATGAGACATCTAAACAAATTTAAGGTACTTAACAAGTACTTACCTTAAATGCCCAAGCAAATCCGTATATGGAGTACGTTGGTAATTTAGAAGGATTCTTTTTCTTGAAGTTGATGTGAGTGTCTCTGTGATTGTCAATCAAGTTAAAAGTCTTTTTATAAAATTCTTCCTAATAGTATTCACCCCAAGAAAAATCTTCCTACGCTGCTAGATCCTTTACCAACCTCAGGAAACTATTATTGACAACCTTTTTATCCTCTTGCCCCATAAAAATTTGTTCCGACATGTATAACAAACAAACACGTATGGAATCCTCAACACTCAACTTTTTCCACATTTCATCGTCCCAAATCAATGATCTTAAGTATAGGATTCTCATACTGTATGTATTACCTTTGTCGCTTGGCTGGGCTGCCTTACCTTGTGCAGCTTTACGTTTTGCAGCTTTACTTTTTGCAGCTTTAACTTTTGCAGCTTTACCTTTTGCAGCTTTTCCTTGTTCAGCTTTACCCAAACTAGTCTTATTTTCTAGATTTTTTACTTTTTCCGGAAACACACGTCTAAGAAAAGGAGGAATGCCGTCATCTATATATTCAGGGAAAACAACTTTCCCGTAAGCGAAACCGGTCACCAAGCAAAACTCTGACCTTTCAAACAATAACGTATGACCAGCAATGTCAAATACGAGATTTGAATCTCTTACTGAGTTGGGGCCTTTGATGGTGAAGAACATAGTTCAGCAAATGGTTATCATTGTCTTCCACAACAAGATCTATATACTTTCCAAATACAGTGTCTTTAAAAAGCTTCAGTCGCTTATTGCTCTTAGATAACCGTTCTTTAATAAACGAAATCGTAGAAGGCCTCGACCATATGGTAACTTTGCAGTCATACGGCTGCTGATGTGTCTCGCGACTACTAGTTTTAAATTTATAATGTGAATTACCAAATAAGCTAAGGACACAGGGGCAAGTATGACCCTTTCATTTGTAGCTAGCTTTTTGTGGTAAGCTGAGGTCGTTCACTAGAATTTGGGTGTTTTCAATTGTATAGAATCTAAGTATCAATAAGCACGAAAGTGGTAAAATGGTTGTCACGTCCTAAGATACCATATAAGCAAAAAAACTATTACAAAAATGATAATGATGCGAATTTAACAAGAAGCAATCAAATAATTAGAGCAACTTGTTTGGAACTAGTGAATATATTAATGGATTGTTCGGGGTGTTAGTTAAACAAATAGCAAGATACACAAAATCTAAGGAACACAATTCCAATCAAATGGTCAAGTCATGGAATTGCATACAAATGGTTTATAACAACACACCCTTTCGACCTATGAACGTTATTATAAAACCAAGTAGTTACGCACCTTTTGTGAGAAATAAAATTTAACTCATTTGTTCATAAGAGTCCTTTCAACCTATACTCTTGAATCAATCGTTACTAGTCTTTTTAGCTTGTTTATTCATATGTGTCAAGTATGAATTATCAACATATTCATGCACTAATATATTGAAACAAATCATAAGATGAAATCCTTTCGACCTATAGATCAAATCATGATTCATCAACAAGATAATTAGACAAGTATTGATCAAAGCAAACTCCTAAGCAAATCAATATTCAAACATACTAAGAGTCCAAACAATCCATATCAATAATTCACATGGTTCCAAACAAGTAATATAAAACTACTCCATAATCATATTAATCAAATACCAAGATCCAACATGAATATGAGACATAAACATTCTGAAATATAAAAGAAAGTTAACCAAAACAAGATTACAATAAGTAAAGAGGAAGGATTAAAGCAACCTTCAAGCCTCCAATCGATAATACGCCTCTAAACAACCCATAAAATCATATCAAAGCATCTTCTTCAGTCCTTGAACAATCTTTACGAATTTGGGAGAGGTTTATGGTCTTTTGGGTTAGATATGGTAGAGGAAATTCGGATTTGGATGAAGGGGTAGGTTTAGAAAGGTAGGGTTTATGATTTGGAGTGTGTGTAAAATGGTGTAGATGTGTCCTCTATTTATACTAACACATTATGGCGGTTCCAGGGCCTAAAGGGGTGTCCAAAGTCAGTTTAGAGGGTCTAGATCCTTCTTGATTCGTTATGAGTCTTTAAGAATAAAGTAGAAAAATGTGGGCACCAAGAGCTGGGTGGCACGGTCCTCTACCTAGCGGTAATGCCTCCTGTCGGGTGGCAAGATCTCCTGCCGTACGGCTAGCCACACGACCAAAAATATATATTTCTTGAATTTGCGTATTAGCTTCCCGTTTAAGTCTTGCTTGGTCATGGATCATTATACATCAATAAAACTTCATTTAAACTCTATCCTGGGCCTTGGAAGCTTGTATGGTTGACTCTTTTGCTCTCGAAATGCTCCTCGAGCTTGTTCTTGATACGGGATTCTTCGTAGTTGCATAAAACTTCATTTATTCTTTGTTTCTTTGTCTTTTTCTTGCTTCTCTTATACTTGGCTACAAATATACTTGAAAACACACTTTGGTACAATTAAGTAACACAAGCATATAAAAATAGCCAAATATCATATACAAAAGTACGGATAACGCTACTACAAACATACTCAATTTGAGCGTTATCAAATTCTCCCACACTTAACTTCTGCTCGCCCTCGAGCAGGTAAAAGAAACTTTGCTTGCCCTCAAGAAAATTAAAGAAAAGAAATCTAGAAATAAAATACCTAAATGGAATTAAAAAAAAATTCTTTTTTTTCTTTTTGAAAATATCGATATATTTTTCTTTTTTTTTATAAATGAGCATAAAAGGATCAAACACCCTCCCCCCTCCCACTTAAAGGTTTGCTTGTCCTCAAGCAAATTATAGAAAATAAAGATAAAAACAAAACAAAAACTGATGGGGCCTAAGCACACATCTAAAGAGGACTTTTATTAAGTTCTAACAATTAGGCTTCAGGTTAGTAAAGGGTATGGATAAGGCATGGGATTCTTTATTGGTAAGGGTGTATCACGAACATTTTAAGTCGAAAGTCTAAGTCCTAATTGTTGCTAGTTACCGAACAATCCACAATCTCGAAAATGATTATAGTTACAAACTCCTCTTCAACATACATCGATACCCATATAAGTATATCACGTCTTAGCACATTGGCTAATCGATATCTCCAAAACATCATCTTCCTTCATCTTCATAATAATTATTAGCACATTGGCTATAATTGTCATCACTTTTTTTTTACTTTTTTTCTTTTCAACCTTTTCTTTTTTTTTCATTTTCATTTCACATACATCAAACTCCCCTACACTTCGCATAAACATATACCACAAAAATACAAAATATGAAGCTGCGCATCTCCATCTTTATCGAAATGGCACACACAAATGGCGAGGTGTGGCATAATTACTAATCATTAAAAACTATTCAACATACCAAGCAACTAGCAACCCACCATTTAGACTTTAACAAAGGGTTAGGCTAAGGTTTAAGGTTAAATATATATCTTTTTTTCTGGATTTTATTAAACAAATAGGATGGCTCAACGGGTGTTCTAAGGGTATCTAGCACCAAAAGTAAGTGCTAACAAATGGGTCCATGTGGGTGGTTAACTAACCGATGCGGCTAGCTAAAATTATTAGATATAAACGGAAGGCCATTTGGTTTTATTCCTAAGGTTTCCTCTTTATCACGGATATATACTTATCATCACACAAATGTGATCTCATTGCGATATTCATAATTATTTACAAGTACAAGTTCTAATATATTAACCTAATGAGGTGAAAACAACTATAAGGGCAAACAAGTCTATATAAATTTTAAATTGCCCCAAAAATATGAAAAATTTAAAAATCAGTCTGTGGAAACCATAGAGGGGGGGGGGGGTGAATACATTTCCATTAAAAACTTTAAGA
>BQNB010192679.1:0-11598 GCA_026074375.1 Tanacetum coccineum
ATATTGTGTAGATCTGATTGTGTAGATATTGTGATTGTGTATATCTTGTGAAAGTGGTAGATTGGTTCTAGCTAAGATTAGGACTGGACATTTAGCTTAGTGTCGGAAAATAACGTAAGCGACGTGTAAACGGTTTTCTCCGCCTAAAAGGAGCTTGTTGACATAGTGAAATCTCGAGTCGAATACTCGGGGAGTGGAGTAGGGCGAAGAGGTGCTTGTAGCTCATACATAAGTGAGATATACCTTGGAGTTGACTTGGAACCCGATGAATATATTAAGGATAGCGGATGCTCTAAACATATAACGGGCATACGAAAGCTCTTCTCTACTTACAAGGCATACAATGGAGGTAACGTCATTTTTGGTAGTAATCTTCACGGTAATATCATTGGTATCTTCTACGGTTAATTTCATTGGTGTAAGGTTAAAATTTCTAATGACTCTCTCCAAAATCAGATAATGTGAAACATGTTGAATTTCTCTAGGATATTAACTTGCTAAGGTATAGAGCACAAATATGTGATACATAAGTGCAGGAGTAACATTCGCTTGAAAATGATCACATGTGAAATCTATCAAGTAACGGTTAAATTCATAGGTAGCATCGGTATTTAGAAAAGACAAGGCTATATGTGTGATGACATTTGAGGAATTAAGCCAAAGATTAAAATTTTGTCAAGCAACGATTGATGAAAATTCCACTTTGTGGCATAGGAGATTAGGTTATGCAAACATGCGTCTCATTCATCATGGCTCTTAGGAACTAGTTAGAAACCTACCTAAGCTTAAATTCTCTGATCATAACAATTTTTGTGATGCTTTCCATAATTGGAACACATGACTAAAGCATACGTCATTAAAGATAATATATAGTCTCAAACGACTAGATGTTAGTAATTCACACATTTATGGATCTCTTGGGGGTCATCCGCCGTACGGAGTTACGGAGGAATAACCGTTACACCCTAGGAGTTAGTAGATGACTACTCTAGGTATACTGTGGACTCAGAATTCCTTAAGGATTTATACCGATGCTGTTTTTGATTCATATTAGAATTTTTTACCTCAGGTGTTTGATCCCAACTATAATAGATCTTGAACTCCTTAGCTTGTGTAAGGTTTAGTTGTATTGAATAAATCCAAGACAACTGCGAAGTCCCAATGAACAGATCTTCTAGCATGTTAAAGCTTAGTTAACTAGGATGAATCCAAACTAACTATATGAGAAACTATGGTGTATAAGCCATAGACTTCTGATGTGTAGCCATAGACTATGGTGTATAAGTAGCCAGAAATTTCAAAACAGAGATAACTATAAACTACAGGGTAGGTTAAGGCGAAATGGTGTAGTGATACATATAACATTGGGTGAAAACATAGATTGGTTTAACAAGGGTGATCTAAGGGTATCTTGCACAGATTGTGAGCGCAACAAAAGGGTTTATCACGAGAGGTCGACTAATCAGTGTAACAAGTTGATAAACATACACATATAGGCTGTTTGGGTGTTTTCCTATGTATTTCCTTTTTGAACTATCTATTCCCGCTAATCAATTAGGTCTCGAAATGATGTACAAGCCAAGTTCTAAAGTCTACAATACTACCGGCACACTCAATATTTTGGTGGATTTTTGAATAATATGATGGAAATGGAATATTAAGCTTAAATCTCACCAATTAATAAAAGGGTAATGTGCATTCGGCAGAGATTAATTTGAGTTATTTAAGAAAAATTTGTCAAAAATTTTAAAATTGGCAAAATTTTCAAAGAAAACTAGAAAATCGAAGGCATAGCATACGTCAAGTATTAATTCTACTCCAATCCCCCCACTTGATTTGTACAATGTCCCTATTATACATTAAATAAATGAAATAAAAAGGAAAGATTAGAATTAAGACAAGAAACTCCCTTAGCATTGCTTCCAAATTTGAAAATTTGGTGGAAATCTTTTAAGATTATCTCCGTCATCTCGCAAGCTCTTTATCCTCTGCGATCACAAAAACAAACCAAAGCATAAAATCGTTCTAAAATAATTATGAAGTATACATGAAATACAAATCTAACTCACCTTTGTAGGAATCACGATTGCATTTAGCATATGCAACAAGCCTTTTAAACCACTTGGTGGCCTAAGTGGACGAGTTTAGTCTCGTGAGGGCTTCCAGAGAACATACCCACAAAGTCCATTTAAGTATACAAGGTTTAGACATGTTTAAAACTTAAAATTTTAAGATTTCAGAAGGAGGTTACGGCGTAACCATGATGGTTACGTCGTAATCAAGTGGTAAAAAATTTAAGTTTTTAATGGTGTTACGGCGTAACCAGAAAATGGATTACGTCGTAACTACTATTGTTACGGCATAAACAAAAGTTGTTACGCCGTAACTGTTGCATATTCTGCAGAGTCACCACATGATTATGAGTCGAGCCAGTCTCGATAATTGCCTCTTAGATTCTGGATCCTGCAAAACAAAGTGAGAAACATGCAAACCAACTAATGCAAAAAGGAAATTAAATTAAATAAAGGACGGGTTGTCTCCCGACAAGAACTTTTGTTTATTAACGAGTCTTTAAGTTAGACTCACGCCCATTCTACGTCATTTCATCTTCATAACTTTTAAAGACTTCATCCATAATATTGATCCTTATAGCAGCAATATTCTTCATAGTCTGAGGTAATTCATCCATATCCGAAACTTTAAGTTTTGTGTAAACCTCTCCTGGTCCAAGACTATATCTAGTAATCTTTACTTGTTCAACTATGATTGGAGGCGGTTCTATGTACGGCATTCCCAGAAGCCTACATCGTCTTTTATTATATTCCTCCTCCTCTCAATCAATAACCCATCGTATGATGTTGGTTCGAGATAATCAATGATTCCTTCAATGTCGTCTTCATCATTTTAAGCCCCTTTGAACCATCCCTCATGTAAGTTATTAATGATCCTTTCTCGTATTTCATTATTTCTACTTTTCTCGCATTGTTCGGGGTTATGAAAGTCATTGTTGTCATCGTAATCAACTCTGAATCGCTTCCTCCAATGTTCAGTGAGGATTTTCTTTTTCATCGTCTCATTAACTTCCCCATATTTAATTTTAACCAATCATTTAAACTTAGATCATCCCATTCAATATTTGCGCGTTCGTTATCATTCTCACTTTCCAAATAACATCAAATTTCATTTTTGCTCAAGCTCCCTCTATTACACATTTCGTTTGATGGGTTGCATGATGCCCATACTTCTTGAATTCCATTATATTTTTAGTAAATTAGGGTGCACCAATGTGGTTATCTTTTTCCTAAAATGGGTTTTTTTCAATAGCTTCTTGGGCGGTTAAACAACATCTATGAGTTGTTTCATCATACGTTTCCTGAGTTACTATCTCATAGGTGAATAAATCAGTGTCTATTGCAAGGATGTCGCATGATTAACATGTATATGTGAATAAATCAGATTCTATCTTCATTAATTCATCCTCTTCTGTTATCATATCGCTTTTGATCATTAGAACCGATTCATTTTTCATGCCAGGTAAGTCATTTTTCATTTTAAAAATAACTTTTTTGTTCCCAACTTCTAAAGAAATAGATTTTTTTAAATATCGATTTTAGCGTAGGCTGTCATGAGCAGATGTCTTCCTAAAATGATAGGCATCCTAAAATCTTCCAAGATGTCTAGAACAATTAAATCTATCGGTAAGATGAATTTATCAATTTTTATCAGAAGGTCCCTAACAATCCCTTTCGGAATACATTTAGAATTATTGGCAGTTCTATGTTTATCTTAATTCCTTAAGCTTTCCTATACCTAGATGTTTGTACATAGGAAAAGGCATGATGCTATTGCTTGCTCCTAAATATGCTAAAGTTTTGTTAAAGTCTAACCTTCCAATTGAGCAAGGTAGGAGAAAGCTTCCAAGGTCTTTCTCCTTCGGGGGTAGATGGTTGAGGAGAAGGGCTGAGCATCTAGGGTTCATTTTAACTTCATTATTTTCTATGATTAAGGGCTTGTTGGTCATTAGGTCTTTCATATACTTAGGATATACGCCAGATTGCCCGATTTCTTTGAGGAAAGGTCAATTTAACTTAACTTTCTTTAGGCTTTCCATGGTTTTATGGATTAATGCTTCTTCGGCATGTTGTTCGAGTCTTTTGGGAAAGGGAATTGGGGGAACGTAAGGTTCTATATAGTGGGTTGTTGTTTGTTTTGGGGAACTTTGTTTTAAATTTTCGTCAGGGACTGGTGTATCATCCTCTGAAAATCCAGAGTTAGCTGAAAAGTACTTTATTTCTTCAGGGGAGTAGTAGAATGGGGTATATAAAGGTGTTCCATCATTAGTGAATATTGCCTTGCAATTTTCATCTTTCTTAGTTACATCTTCCTTGGCCAAAGTTGTTACCCTGGACTCTAGACCTTGGATGATTTTATCAAGGTGGTTTTGGCTCTCTTCAATGTTATGGAAAAAAGTTCTCAGCAATTCGTCTTGTTTTGCTTGTCTCATAGAGGTTTCCTCGATGTATGTTTTAATTATTTTGGCAAAGATTTGTCCACCATTATTCCTGTTAATAGGGGTTGTTCGTCCAATGTCCCTGTGTTTGAACTCTTCAGCTTGTTTAACTTCCTCGTTGAGGGGACAATCTTTGTCGAGGTGTGATCCTTTACAAATCTGGCATCCAACCTGGATTACATGGACACTTTCTCTTACCTTCTTCATGTATCATCCCAGGTTGTCTAACTTATTTACCAAAGTAGCCAATCCATCATTGCTGCTACTGCTTCCAATCTTCCTGCTTTTCATTCTGTCGTGCCATTTTTAGGAATGGTCAGCCATAGTCAGAATTGCTGTGAGAGCTTGGGCCAGTGTCATCCCAGGAATTGGTCCCTGCGAATCAAGCAGTTGATGGTTCATAGTGCTCAAACCCTTATAGAAGATATTTACCTTCTGATGACTATTAATGTCATGAGTATGGCACTTGTACAGCAGGTCATTATACTGCTCCCAGGCTTGGTATAATGATTCATCTCCTTCTTGCTTGAAGTTGTGACTATCTTTAAGCTGCTTTGCGGTCAAGGAAGGTGGGCAGTACCTTTGGAAAAAGGCCTTCTTGAGTAGATCCCAGGTATTGATGGTTCTTAGGGCGAGTCTGTCCACTTATCTTTTCGCAGCTCCAGTAAGAATGAAGGGAAAAACTAGGAGCATGATTGCGTCTTTAGAGACTACGGAATATTAAATAAGCCAACGATGCTGAGGAACTGATCAATGTGATCGTAAGCATCCTCGTTCTTGTTCCCAGAGAAAGTATCTTCCCTCAATTCGCGCATGAAGACTCTTGATTTCGAAATTAACATTGCCTTCGATTTTGGGTTTAAGCACGCCCGGTGCTTGGTGTTCATGAGACAATGCTAGATATTGTTCCATAGTGAGAGTGTTGATGTCTACTCCAACCATAGTTCCTGCAGATAGTGAGTTAGAGGAAAGTAAAGTAATCAAATTAATCCTAATTTTTAGCTCCCCGGCAACGGCGCCAAAAACTATATGCGTATTTTCTTTTGAAATATATTTTTATCAAGTTTAAATTTATAAAACTCTATCTACCTGACAACTCACTAATGTTCAGAGAACCCAATCGTGGGTAGCACAGAATGGTAAATCTGAGGTCGTCCCAAGAGCTAAGTTGTAATTGGTTTTAATTTAAAGTGTCACGTTTTAAAAATGGTTTTTGAATAGATTTGAATTATAATTAAAATAAACAATAAAATAAAATACTGAAAAGTAAAGGATAGGAGATATCAAGAGAGAAAACATGCTAGCCTATTTATTTCATTATTATTGTTCTGAAGAAGCTTTATGTGCAATGTTAAACTATGGTTTCATTAGTGGTTTCTAAAGTTGATAGACTTGAATATGCATATATAGTCTATCATATACTTCCTTCGATTATGAATCAGTCCTAAATCATCAAGGAGGTAGGTTATCCAGGTTGTAGTGATTAATCCCAACTATTTCCAAAACTAATCTAATAACTTATGCAAGTTATTAACCCATTCTGAAAGAGTTCTTGTGCTTTTTAAGTATTCAGGCAATAAGTGCGGCGACTGGTTAGTTCTTATACTAGGCAAGGAGTTAGTGATCCTCTCTAGTACCCATTGGATCCCATATTAACAAGATAATCTAATTATGGGGAAAGCTAGGTCCAGACCACCCGTACTAACAAAACCCAGGGTTATACGATAGTCAAGGAATATCTAGTGAAACTATAATTTAACAGGAAACAATCATAACAACAGTAAATTCATAACTAGGCTAGCAATTTAAGTGCTTAGCCGCTCATGGTAACGGTAACACAGCAAGAAATTAAAGAAATCATAGATTGAAAACTCATAATTCTTACAGTATTCATATTTGAACGATTAAATACAAATGTAAGTAAAGTGTGATCTCTCTTAGACTCCAGGTGGAATTCTTCGAGGATGGGATGCCTTGGTCGCCTCTCCAACTGGTCGTGGAGGAAATGATGTCGGAATAGCTTGAATGAGACCTCTATTTATAGGTGTCAAACCTGTTATGGTGTAACCATTAAAGGTGTTACGCCGTAACCATATTAAATGACATTCCATATATAAGCAGTTGTTACGGCGTAACCAGATATTGTGTTATGCCGTAACCTTCAGTATCATTCTATATGTACGTGATCTTCTTTCCATGTTTGAGGATTTTTATGGTTACGGTGTAACTAAATATCGTGTTACACTGTAAGTCTATCTTTGGCAAGATTTCCTTCTATCTTCATTGTTACGGCGTAACTAGATATAGTGTTACGCCGTAACGAGGTCCTTGATCTTTGTACTTTCTTAATATGTGTTACGGCGTAACCATATCTTGTGTTGCGCCATAACAATCTTTGAATATTTACACTTTGATTCCTTTTTCCCTTGTTTCTTGTCACTTTTCCATATTTTACCTGAAAACTACAAAATAATAGAAAATGTCCTGTTTTCAAATGTTAGTGAAACAATTATGAGTAATATAGTGGGTAGTTTGACACTAAAAAGTATTAAATATTTGATGTTATGGGTTAACATATGAGATTCGTCTTCCATGTGGACCTCCTGCCATTCATATCCAAGTTCATAACTTAATTTTTCTCAAATGAAGGCGAACTCCCTCCCGGGTAAAGATACCCAATGCGCAGGTTCACTAGAATTTATTTTGTTTGTACCTTTGTTGTAGGACCATATTCACTATTTTGCTTCACCTATTTGAACTTCGATGCATCTTTTTTTAGAAGTATATAGCTCAACTTATCAATACATTAAAACTACAAGGACTACTTATGTAAATAGCTTAAAAGTTAGTTAGAATAGTACTCGTTAGTTGGTTAGACTCTTACCTCTTGTATATATACACACTCTGTATACGTTGTTTGTAACAATTTCATTTCCTAATCAATAGCAAATCACTTCCCCTCATATGGTATCAGAGCACAGTCTCTTTTATCTAAAACCCCTAATTGATTGATTAAGATTAGGATCATGATTCATATGAGCATGATGTTGATTGAATCAAAGTGAATATTGTTGATTTACCTACCATTCTACATTGATTATTGATCAGTTCTTGATCAAATCGGTTCTTTTTGGTAGTTATTCTGTTATTTTTTTTATTTTTCAAGCTTTTACTAACGTCATTAATGGTGAATCCATCGTCTTCAACCTTTACCTTTCTTTTACTTAATTTAAAAAACATACTTAATCAGAACCAATTTAATATGAACATCAATGATCCCTTGTATATTGCTAGTTCTGATCATCCAGGCATGATCTTAACTAATACTCTGTTTAATGGTAGTAATATCCATAGATGGAGTAGAAACATTAAGTGGGCTTTGGTCGGGCACAACCTAAAGTTAGGATTCATTGATGGTTCTTGTATTAGCCAGCAAGTGATCATGAAGATCTGCAAAGTTGGATTATATGTGATTACATTTGGTAACATGTTGGATCTTGAATTCAAATGGTTACTAAAATTATCAGATATTTTTCTTTTGCACGTGAGTCTGTGTGAGTTTATGAAAAGAAATTAGGAAGAGATATGGTCAGAGTAATCGTCTATTGGTTTATCAGTTAGATTGAGAATTAAGCAAGATTTCTCAAGGTTATCTCTTAATTGCTTATTATTTCAATAAGTTAAAGAAATGTTTGAATGAGTTGCACAATATTAATGGAATGCCTACTTGTAATTGTGGGAAAATGAGGGAATGCACATGTTCTGTTCTTGAGAAGTTTGCCTTAAGAGATAGTAACTCTAAGCTCATTCAATTTTTGATGAAACTGAATAATGAGTATGAATCAGTTAGGAGTCAGATTCTTGCTATGGATCCTCTCCCAACTGTTAACAAAGGCTATTATATTGTTCAGCAAATTCAGAAGCAGAATAAAGTGACTAATCATGTTTTTGAACCAACTGCATTCTTTGCTAACATGAACAATAAGAATAATAGTAATGGAAGAAGGGAGAATAACAAGGGAAACAGGAATGAGATCAAAGTAGAAACCGAGAATGAGATTTCCTTTAAAAAAGTGTGTACTAATTGTGGTCAAGAGGGTCATCTGTTTGAGCAATGCTTTGAGAGGTTAGGGTATCCTGATTGGTACAAAGGAAATAAAGCTAAGAAGAACAACAGGTTGGCTGCACATGTTAATTTAGGTTTTGATGAGCATTTCAGTGGAGAAACTCCTTTTGACATGGAATATGAGAATGAAGTTGGTTTGGGTTAAAATGGGCATGTGGATCAAAAGTTGGTGGCTGCTGTTTGTTAGGAAATGATGAAAATGTTTAGAGGAAAAGCTACTTCAGAGGAGAAAAGAGATGCAAGTTCATCACATGCAGGTATTCTGTCTTGTTTCACTACATCTTTTGACCTATTTTATCATCCTGACATGGACTTATTGCTGGATTGGATAAGTGATACATGGGCCTCAAACCACATGTCCTCACACCTAAATCTATTCATCTCCACTAAACATCTTAAAAAGCCCATAATTATGCATTTGCCTGATGGAACATCTAAAACTATGACCATTGTTGATCAAGTTCAGCTCACTCCTTCTTTAATCCACATAGATGTTTTTTATGTACTAGACTTTCAGCTAAATTTACTCTCAATTGGTAAGCTTATTAAGACAAGACAACTTGCAGCTTGTTTTTATCCTAATGATTTTGTGTTTCAGGACCTTACAACTAACCAAATTATGGCTATTGGAAAGGGATCTAAGAATCTATACATCTACAAACCAACCCTTGATCAAGCAACTTTTGATGCTCAAGTTTCTACTTTCTACAAAACCTACCAAAATGTCAGTCCTGTTCATTGTTTCAATAAAAATGCTTTTAGCAATTCTGTGTCTAAGAATTCTGTAGATATTAAAACCTTCCATGAGAGGTTGGCTCATACTTCCATATCCAAACTTGTTCATATACCTCAATACAAACATTTAGATTTGCCTTCTTTTTCCTGTAAATGTTGTTTGTTATCTAAACATCATAGATTGCCATTTCAAAGAAGCACTTCTATTGCTAAAAATCCTTTTGATGTAATCAATGTGGACTTATGGGGCCCCTTTAAGCACCCTGCACAAGATGGAGCTCATTATTTTTACACCATTGTGGATGATCACACAAGAGCTACTTGGACTTTTTTGGTTCATTCTAAGACTCAAGTTTATGATCTGTTAGTCTCTTTTTTGGCTTATGTCACAAACCAGTTTAAGACCAATGTGAAGATAATTAGGTTAGATAATGGTATAGAGATAGTCAATGCTGCTTGTAATTCAAGTTTTATGTCCAAGGGTTTTCTACATCAGAAGTCTATGGCTTATACACCATAGCAGAATGAAGTTGTAGAAAGAAAACATAGACACCTTTTGGATACTGCTAGAGCTATTAGATTACATGCTAATTTGCCAATCAAGTTTTGGGGAGATTGTGTTTTAGTAGCCACTTACTTGATGAATAAAATGCCAATGGTAATTTTGGAATGTAAGTCTCCTTTTGAGAAACTGTTTGGTCAACCACTAGTGTATGATCATTTAAGGGTCATAGGGTGTTTGTGTTATGCAGCAGTTACTGTTTCACAAAGGGATAAATTTGATAATAGAAAGACATTTATATTTTAGTTAAATTGCCAATAACCTTGTTCTGTGACAACAAGTCTGCTCAACAACTGGCTTCTAATCCTTGTTTTCATGACAGATCCAAACACATGGATGTTGATTGCCATTTCACAAGATAAAAGTTTCAGGATGGTTTTCTTCAAACTTCTTTTATTCCTTCACATCTACAGCTAGCACACATAATGACCAAGGCTCTTAATCAAGTTCAACACTCGTTCTTGGCTGGCAAGTTAGGCCTTTCCACTGCTCTAACTTGAGGGGAGGATGAGAAGTATATAGCTCAACTTATCAATACATTGAAACTACAAGGACTACTTATGTAAATAGCTTAAAAGTTAGTTAGAATAGTAGTCGTTAGTTGGTTAGACTCTTCCCTCTTGTATATATACACACTCTGTATACTTTATTTGTAACAATTTCATTTCCTAATCAATAACAAATCACTTCCGCTCATATTTTTCAACCTTTGTTGCCTCTGCGAACCCTTCTAATAAATTGCGAACTCTCTATCCATCAACAACTTTTTAACCAGTTATGATAACGCCTAAATTATACATGTTTTCGGCGGTGTTATTTATATATATTTGATCATTTCTCGTGAACTTTTGGTACTTAATCAAGTATATTTTCTATTATATGTTATAGGTATGTGTCGTGGAAGAATACAGAAGATTACACAAAGAATTGAAGCTTAAACGAAGAAAGAACTAAAGCTGAATGCTTCCTCACACATGTTCACTGTTTTGGTCATTACTCGGTCATACGAACTCCGTTTTAGTTGGTTCAAGCGGCCACGCGAATAGAATTCAATTATCTATAACCTCGAAAAAGGTCAAGTGCTGAAGTTGAAGAAAGTGCGGTGGTTTTACCCAAAGTGCGGCACAATTTTTAGTCGATGGAGAAAATTAAAGGCAATTAAATGCTAAGTGCATTAACACCCGATGTGCGGCGCACTTTTACCCCAAAAAAGCCTATAAATACCCTCCTAGGCTCTCTCATTTCACATACTCACATACAAATCAATTCCATTCGTGTGGAAAACCTAGAGTGGGGATTTTTGGGGATAAAGGCTTGACAACCCTTGTTCCGAACATCCCTCTACGCCACCATCACCACCACCACTCTCAAACACATTTTCCAGAGATCCACCATCACCCTCATACCTCATCCATCAATTTTGAGAACCTAACAACCCATATACTTGGGGAATTCACCATAATTCTCCTAAGAACTCAATATAAAACCCATTTCCAAACACCCCCTTATCCGTATACCGTTGTGTTGTTGCTGAATTCCCAAAGGTTTAGTGATATATTCCGATTGGTTGTAGAAGTATAGTGTGTAGGCTTGTTATTGGAATCATTGGTTGATGTTGGTATTGGTTGTTTAGTCGAATATTTGGTTATTTGATCTTTAGTTCTC
>BQNB010192680.1:0-11598 GCA_026074375.1 Tanacetum coccineum
ATTAAAATTGCATTAAAATGAGTTCTACGCTTAAAAAACTTGAATCAAAGTTAAACATCTATCGTTTTTGAAAACTTTCTCAAACTTCTCAAAATAAAAACATTCTCAATCAATTGAGAATGTTTTTATTTTGAGAAGATTGAGAAATCTATGTTTGAGCAAATTGATTCATATTTTTTGATTTGATTCACAAGTAAACACCATTTAATAGTGAATCAAAGCTATAAATCAAAATTTTGATTCACAAATCATTGCTAAAATCGAGTTATGGTAATAATTCCTTAAATTTGTATAGAATATTCAGTATTTTACTTATATTGAAAAAACGAGAGATTTTTTAACATTGATTCGAATTTTTTTACACATTTTGAATTATAATCACATTAAAATGAGTTTTACGCTTGAAAAACTTGAATCAAAGTTAAAAATCTATCATTTTTGAAAACCTTCTCAATCTTCTCAAAATAAAAACATTCTCAATCGATCCAGATTCTATATATATATATATATATATATATATATATATATATATATATATGAGGGTAAAGATCAAATAAAAGACAAAAATTCGTGAGAATGATACACTATAACATGGTTTTTTTTAAAGTTTCTTAAAAATACTGAAAAAAATTTCCACAGATCCGGTAAGTTGGTGCATAAAAAAGTATGTGAAGAAGTTTTACTAATTTTCGAGTTTTTATACGTTATTTAATGTCACAAAAAAATGAAATTTGATGCACAAAAAATTTGAGCGACAAAAATTTCAACATGTTATAGTACCTTTGGCTATCGGTTGAGATGCGCAATAAAATTTTGAGCAAAAAGTCAAAGAATTGGGTCAAAACGAATTTGGAGGCACAATGAACAAATTGGAAATTTTGATGCACAAAATTTTTTATTTAGCATTAAAAATTCGATTTTTGCTCGGCATTAAACAAACGTGAACAAAAACTCCAAATAGAAAACTTCATTATATCAAAAAGGTTTTATATATGCACCAACATACACTGAACTTGTGAATGTTTTTTAGAATTTATTCGAAAACATTTTAAAAAAAACATGCATAGATGTATACTTTATACTGAATATTAATCTTTTATTTACCTTCCTCTATTCATTATATAACCAAACGTATGTAACACGACTTAAATTAAGAGCCCACTCGTCTTTTCTACCTAAGAGTTTAATTATTTATTCTATAGGTATCAATTTTTTTAGTATCAAGCTCGAGGCCTTATATTTTAATGTCTTGTCATTCTTTTATGTCGGTCAGGATTGTAGAAAATTTTAAAATTGAAATAGAAAAGAGTCAATATTTCTCAATTATTTACCCGCGTTAGCAAACTAGGGCTTTTGGTTTTACTTGAGCAACTTGCCCATCAAATCACATCTATCAATCAATCGGGTAAAAAGTAAGGGTACCCTTATTGGTACCCTGGCCCACTAAATAGTGCCAAAAGGTACAAAAGATTTCTTTTGTATCTCTCTTTTTACAGTGCAACGCAGTTTTTTATCAGTTTTTGTTCCGTAATTTTTGACAGTTTCATACTTTTGACCTGTTAAACTTTATATTTTTCGTTCCGTTTTTTCCGTGTCACAGTTTTATAACATATACAAAATTATAAAAATACAAAAAAAAATAAAAAAAATAAAAAAACCGCAAAAAACCCGGAGGTACAAACGGTGTTTCAGGGGTACATATAACATAAGCCAAAAAGTAAATGTCACGAGTGAATAGCCTTGGGCTCTTTTCAAAATCGTGGCACTAGATATGTTGTCCGAAAAGCTGACGTGCCTGATTGTATATCTTTTATATAATAAAAAATTTATATTTAAGTTTTGTATGAGATTTAAATGTTATAAGAAAAAAAATTTAGACCATTCAGAAAGTTTTGATTTTGCCACGTGATTTTATTGGTTTAAAAAAAGTCAAAATTGAGTCCAATTTGATCAAAATTAAAATTTTGGTGGAGAAAAAAAACACATAAAAATATGTGTGTCAAATTTGTGAAAATAAAAACTTACAAAAAAGATGAGGTAATTAATAAAACTTTAGTGGTTGAATTTTTAAATAAATTATATGGAGTTACGTGTAAATTTATAGTTTTTCATGTTTTTTAATAACTTTAAAAAATTAACAAATAACTTTTTAGACTTTGTACTCATAAACTTTATATTTTAGAAAAACAACATATTATTACTTAATTCATCTTTTAAGTCTAAGTATCGTGCTCAAATTGAAAGTATTTGGAAAACCAGGGTCATATATTTATACGGTATAGGCTCGATCAATATAAATTACCTAAAAGGAATGTAAGTTTGTTTCTTCTAGCTAGTTTAATTTTGAACTATTTGCATGAAGCTCTTTGATACCTTAAACTCATGATGTATTAATCTATACAAATTAAGGGAAAATAATTAACTCGTGACATAAGAAACATAAACTAGAGTTCACCTGTCAATTTTTTCTCGTAATTTCCTTAAGAGCATGACATGATCTTCATCAACAACATTAACGTCAAGTGGACGATTCATTAACATCTTATCATGTTTGCTCCCACCATTGCTTATGCTCACTTTTTCATCATCACCTTCATTTTGCCACCAACCATGATAGCCCAAAAGATCACCTAGTTTCGATGAACCACCACCACGGCCTTTCATAGCGTCCACTGCCACACCATACATCGTGAAAACTATAAAGTATTCAAGATCACATACAAATATTGATATAGATATAGATATAGATATAGATATTGACGTATAGATAGGCACGAAACATATGAATAAGTGCTGATTTTAAATAAACAAAGGGAGAGCAAGTCACTGTGACTTGTGATATAGAAATTTGACTTAAAATGAGCAGTTTTGGTATGAAATTAATTTGATCATATGATTGAAGGAAATAAAATCGATAGTGTAGATATTAAATGGAAAACTAAAAAAATTTAATGCAGCGGTGCAATAATGTTTTGGACTTTTGGTGAAATACACATGATAATAGATAGATATATACATGCAATGCATGTGTATATAATACGTAAAACGAGTTTTATCCAATACAAGCTAGGAAGGGTATGTAGCGTGACGAGTTGAGATTAATATAGACTCAAAATTATCTAAAAATTTAAGGAATCAATTATAACTATTATTTTTTTATCAAAATAAAAAGAAGCTTATTTTTTTTTTTTAAAGATAAAATATCTTGCAAACAGTAAATCGTGAAACAATAAAAAATACACAGCGCGACGAGTATCTTTTTATCTTTCAATATACGGGCACTTCGACGAACATTTTTTTCGATTTCTTTTTTCAGTTACGTCTGGAAAAAGCACATGTGATTTGTATCAATAATCACATGTGATTTGTGATACAAATCATACGTGATTTTTCCAGACGTAATTGAAAAGAAAAATCAAAAAAAAAATCAAAAGTATATAGAAGTGCCCCTTTATAGAAAGATGATGTAATTTTCGTCGCGATGGTATGTTTCGTTTTGCGTAACTATTAATGGTTTGTGAGATATTTTATTTTTAAAAAATATGTGGAAAGTGAATTTTTTTTAATTGATGAAAAAAATAGATGAATATGATTGGCTCATTGGATCTTTAATAAATTTCTGGTCTAAACTTTTCAAGTATCGTGACACAAAACATCGTATATAGGAACCCAAAATTAATTATCCCATGCTCTGCGTGTGTAAACTAACGAGTTGGTAAACCCGCGCTCCGCTGCGGGACTGTTAGCATACGTCGATTTTAGTTGACGGAAGTGGATCCGGGCACGTTAAGTGGCGGGGTGTTTGCAAACGAATATATCTTAGGCAATGTTTTGACAAACTTGGTCATGATAACGACAAAAGTAAAGTGATACAATAATTTGCATTAGGCTACTTCTTGTTACGAAACATAAACTGGACTAATTTAAGTATGCTCCATTCCTCTTTTGCAGCAACAAAAGTAATTGCATACAATGCAAAATACAAAGTTACAAAAAAGTGTCAAATAATGGATCTATGATTTACCTTTATAGATCTGCATTGCAAAAAAACATCTCATAATAAAGAATGGTGCAACAGAATAAAAAAAACTTGATGTCTATAAAACTATAAAATGTGAAATAATTAGACACACCATATTTCAAGCAAAACACACTTTTCTGTCATTCCCTTGCCCATCATGTGAAAAATAAAAGAAAAGCGGTTTAGGTATGCAGATCTCTATTCAGCAACTTCAAGCTTTAATATATTGTCACAAGATTAAACTCGAAAATATTGTAAGGGTATAAGAACACAACTTGTTCAGGTGACAACTCCACATTTTTCAATAATTCAGCCACTGCACAAATATGTCCTGAGTCATTTGCTTATCAAAAAAATTATGATAGAAAATAAGCATTATTTATACCAATGCTCTGTCGCTTTAGTAGCTTCACATGTTAAGATAACTAAATGGGACAAAACTGATTAAAACTATATTTCGTATATAAACATTATACGCCAGGACTCTTTGTGGAACTTCAACTATTTTTTTTACTTAGCTTGATTAGTCATACGTCCAAAAAGAAGTACCTTAAGCCATGGTGTCTAAGAAATACCATAAGCCATGGTGTCTAAAAAATACCGTAAGCTATAATTGTGCATTGCATTAATACTCAGCACCCAAGTCATCTCAGACTGGATATGCCTTTTCTTATCATTTTATACTGATTAAAATTGTAATGTCAAGGTTTAGTTGTAGGTATAAACATGTGTATTAAAGTGAAAAGAAGATATAATAGAGTTTTTTTGGCATATTCAAATTTGGAAAAGTTGATTACCTTAAATTTTTAAGCTTATGGGGTTAAGGTTGAGCTTATGACCTAGGCCATAAGCTCAAAGTGGTATGTTTATAAGGTTAAAAAAGTAAGCTATTTGGCCATTCCAGATTTCAATATGTTATAAAATAAGTTAATCTAGAAACCTATAAATGCACTTTCTAAATTTTTCGCAAGACTATTGGCACCATTAAATGGTAAGCTGTTTAAATGGATTTTTACAATGCATATAACTCTTGAATAGTTTTATTAATTCTGAATGAAAGAAAATGTTTGCTTAAGTGCAGAAAAGCATTTCTGATATGGGTCTGTTTGGACAGGCTCTTTTGATGGGTTGTTTGGACTCCAAGTAAGTGCAGAAAAAAGGTTTAGAAAATATGTTGTGGGGCTGTTTGGTCATACCCTTTTAATAGGCTGTTTGGACAGCAAGTAAGCGCAGAAAAGGTTCAAAAATTCTGGTTTAGGGTTGTTTGGACAGAACCTTCTCAAGGGCTGTTTGGACAACAAATAAGTGCAGAAAATGTTGACAAAAGTTGGCTTTAAAACCGCATTAGAAACTTACCAGGTAGCTCAGACTTAACCATATTTCAAAACTCAATCCATTAACTAAACCACCTTTCAATCATTTTCATCCTCAAATCTTGAACCGTTTGGGTTAGAAGTAAAAAAATAAGACGAAAAGCATACAACTTACATTTTTGTGAGAGTGGTGATATTTCCTAGTTTTGGTGGAATTTCGCTCGATATACGATTGCCAAGAATAGAGCTGCACACGGAAAGATAGGTTTTCAGTTTACATCTTTAAGCTCTCATACGCAAAGTTTTGTGAAAGTAAGGGATTAATAAAGTTATCTAGCAGAATCATAACCTGATGCGCCGGCACAAATGGAAGGCAATGATGAGGCCATGCGAAGCAAAGCGTTTGAATACATAGGGGGTGTTTCGCCTTACCTTCATCATAGCAAATGTTCAAAATCAGTACCATATGTTAAGAGGGTATTTGGTATTACTTATTTTTAGCACATTTCAAATTGCCTATTTCAATATGCTTATTTGATATGAAATTACAATTACTTCGTTACCTTTATATCTAACTTAAACCTGATCATGTTCAAGTGCAAAGCCACTGCCAGAATTTCATCGTAGAGTATTGGATCAGCCTGTCAGGATTTATTAAGTAATTTCTCATATACGGAAAGCATTTAAGACTATCTATACACCAAACAGATTAGCAGGTTTATAAGATTAAAATACCAGTAATGTTATAGTCTCTTTTTTGGCTGAAAAGGTGCACCGCTAATTCAATCCATTAGCCCACTGATGCAATGCTTCAGCCTGACATTCAAACGCATCAGACTTCCATAGACATGGATCGAGCTAGCGTTGTAATGCAACAACCCGCTATTTCAATGCTCTACCCTGTTTCATTGCAAGATTCTGATGTCGCAAAGTATCATCTTGTTGCTTCAAAACATCATATCTTTTCTTTGATGCATTCAGTGACCGTCCTAAATCATAATGATGTTATGCATTAATACCATTTGACTTGTATGGATAGCTTGTAATAGATGCCTGCATATATTTGAAAGAATTATGGACTTCCTTTTGAGTTTTTTTAAAATAAAAATTATGGGTCGCGCATATTTAAGAAAGAAGTAAAGGTTGTTAGCTTTAACAGATTGCATGAAAGAAATAAAAACCGAATGTGTTAATTCGGTTTTGGTTTTAGCAAAAAACCGATACAAACCGAAGCGTGCACACCCCTAGTAATCCTGATATATTAGTAATCATGATTACAAATTTGACTGAACTAAAATAATTTGTACAATATCGCCTAAAGCGAAAACTAAAACTAAGCCCTCAAATAACCTAACCCAAACACCCCTAACAGCTTATAAAAATGCAGGTTACAATGGACTTGAGTAGTTGTGTGTTATCATCGATAATGTTGTGATAACGTAGAAGATTAGTTGCAATAGATCCAGGATGCAGAGCGTTTGTAGTTATGTTATCTTTAAGGTGATAACCGTAGCAGTTGGCAAGCACGAAATCACCATGAGAGCGGGAAAAGTCATCCCGATTCATGAATATATTTAGGTTGCTAAAATCCATCTATAATTGAGGCAGTCCTTTTTCACATTTTAATAAGAAACTATTTATAAAATGAATGTCATATTGTAATGTTCAGAATGTGTAACTGACAGTTTGTACCTAATTCACTATGAGTCATGTATAGTGTGTTAACACTGTTTTGAAAGGTACATGACATGTAGGTCCGACAACTGTTATACATAGGGTTCTCATTAGAAAACAACTTTACTAAAAAATATTGCAATTATCGAGTCTTATACCTTCTGTTTCTACACCCCGTGATTGCTGAAACAGAGAAACATCATCTCGAAAATGCAGGCGGGCAAAACTTTTAAGTCGATCCATGATTGTCATTGTTACTTAAACTTGTAAACCAAAAAGTCAAAAATATCATTGACTACTCTGGAGTCCTTATTAAATCCACACATATAACCATCTATATTTTGAAATAAGCAACCTCAAACTGTTTATTCAAAACGATTTTTGTCACTCCCAATTAATCATCATATTTGAATAACCAATCCTAAACATTCTAAAAACGCAATCATCAGTATCAACCCCAAACACCTCTTTAGATATCATTGTTGGCAAAAGTCATTTTCGCCTTTTCATATAACTCGCTGAACCAAAAAATTTAATCTGCTACTTCTAATTTGATGTGCGGTTGTCGTAAAGATTTCAACACGAAGTTTTACAACTCCCTAGGCAGCGTACCTAGTCGTTGTAGTAGTAGTATAGGTAAGACCCGGGGTTGTTATCGTTCTCTAGGAGAATAGGTTAAGAAGGCTCAAACATAATCTAACAGAGGTCTACGGGATTAAGAGAAGATTCTTTTTGTATTTTTATTTTATACAAAGCAGTAAAAATCATTGGTTTGAGAGGTTGATTTGATTAACTAATTAAACTAAATATAATATAATCTACTGGTGATAACTTTATGATAAAAAAATATATTTACTTAATCATGTACTACTCCTTAGATCGCTTCTCCTAATCGTGTTGCTTTGTCACACTTGTGATGATATGTGTAAGTATTTCCTAAGTCATGAACGAATTACACGAACCCACCGTCTATTTAATATTCCGTTAAGGCAACGCACAAGTAAGGTAGTATGAAGACTATTACAAGACCCCTAAAAGTATATTAAATGCAATTGAAATATCTTAAGAGGGATCAACCATATTCGGGATAAGGTAGTATGAAGACTGTTACCGATGGCATCCTTTCTACACACTCGCGTTTCCCTAGACGCCTATGCCAATTTAATATCTTATGGCTAGTTTTCTAAAGCCTAACGCGCACATCTATCACAAGAAGAAACATTAAAAAGATCTACAATCTAAGTTTCATACAATCATAAGTAAATACAAAGGAGGGTTTATCTTAGCATGTTATAAAGAAAGCAAGAACATAAATCAATCAAACAACACATAGACATATTGAATGATTAATGATAAACAATCTTACTTGATTAAAACATGGATTAAGGTCAGTTACATTAGGGTTTTGAGGCCCTAAAGACGGCCTAAAAGTTGCTAGAATGATTAGGGTTCGTCTCCCAAAAGGTATACAAAGTTACACACTTAAAACCCTAAAATCGGTTTTGTATTTATAGGAAAAACGCTGCGACGGCGTCAAGTAATGGTCGCGACACCGTCATCTGATTTAAGTCGGTTGCGTCCTGACGTCGTCGTCAAATCCTCGACGCCGTCACTAGAAAGATCACGACGGCGTCGCTTTATGCTTGCGACGCCGTCTCCACGATCTGTTTGCATCATTCTTCTAGAGATTTTGGTGTAGGTCCGTAGTCTTGTCCGTTTCTTCTCCAAATGAGCCCAAGTCACGTTTATTTCCTCTAAATGCCATCCAAGTGCTAAAAACCTAAAAACAAACGATTAAGCACATAATCTGGGTATATTTGCATGATTTAGAGGGTTAAATGATTCCGAAAAGTGTATAAAATGACACCTCATCAAATACCCCTACACTTGGGATTTGCTTATCCTCAAGCAAATAGGCTTTTCTAGCTAGACAATAGCGATATTGGGGGTATTTAACATACTCTTTAAAAGCAGTTTACGACACAACCTCCTAGACCTCGTAATTAAAAGCACGAAAAGAATATACTAGCACCTCACATAAGTGTTTGGGATTCTCTTTTTCTCTCGGGTGTATAATAAATTATAACAACTATGGAAAATGGAAAATTAACACTCATAACCTGTCATAGCATATAAATTACCATAGGCTTGGTAAATGATCAAACCTCCACCGCTAGGCGCAAGTATTAGTCATTACTATCAAAGAGGTATTTTAAGGGCTGTGGGGTGTAGGTGTAAGATAACATAAACGGAAACGGAAACGGAAACAGAAACGGGTGGGATACATTTGGGAATGACTTTTAGGTGAATTTGAGGTGAGAGGGTTAGCTAATTATTTATAAGAATACACGCTGATTGTGTTGCTAAGCCAAGGACTGAACGAAGATATACAAACTCTACACAACTCTACATCAATATCTTTTCTTTTTCTTTTCTATTTTTTTGAACATAATACATCACTTGAGCTTATAAATGCACCCCTACACTCAAGGGTGACAATGCTCTTCATTAATAGTCTGGATTAACCAGAAAATTACGAGAACCATGAAAAGGATAGGCTCAGAGGGGTGTACTAGGGGTATCCTGCTGATGTGTGCTTAAACACACATCATTTGTACCCCAGAAAACACATTAAAATGGACTGAAACACTAAAATATGAGTAATTATGTTGCAAATATGCTTGTATTGTGTTTTTATGTCTTACAGGTACAAAGGATTGAAAACAAAGCAAAAAACAGTAATTTCGGGTGACTTTTGACGACGTTTTTACGTTTATCGAGATTCAAACAAAGTCGTTAATATTTCTCGATCACACCATTGGAAAGAGCACGAAATTACGAGTCTATCGGTACCTTACTTGACCCCCCGAACCTTTCTTATTTGAACCCTATTTCGCCATTTTGAACCATTGTATATTAAATATTCTGAACCAGGCCAAAAATAGGTTAAATAAATAATAGTGTGCATATATAACGAGATTACTGCCTAGTGCAGTTGGTCTCATGGCTTTCTATAAGTCACCAACCCAGAGGTCTCCCGTTCGAGCCATGCAAGAGGGTTTTATCCCCTCTGCCACGTCAGCTGCCACGTGGTAACCATCGACCCGTTGACCAGTCCGTTGACTGGCAGTCAACCTCCGTTGACCAGTTGTTGACTGGTGGTCCGACGGTGGTTGACCGGTGGTCCGGCGATGGTTGACTGGTGGTTCGTCATCGTTGACCGTCGTTGGCCACCGTCGATCGTTGTTGACCGGTGGACCGACGGTGGCTCCGGTGACGGCGTTGGGTACAGCTTATAGGCCACGTGGCACCACTCAGGTGGTGACACGTGGCATTCTAATGATTGATTGCAGGTTACTGTGCAGGTGGCGGTGGTCCAATCAAGGACTGACACGTGTCCTGGGAGCGTTAGAGGTTCGGTACGAGGTTCGGGCGTGTCATGTGGCAGGTTCGTCAGTCCTAGGTACTGTAGCAGTACGAGGTTCGGTATTCGAGTATTCTAGAAGGACGCGTGAAGCACTGTCATTGGTTGGAAAAGGAATAAATGAGCAGTCAATGATTAGGTACCAGGTTGGGTTTTCGAGCCAATGATTGGCTTAATTATTAAGTAATCACAAAGAGCCAAAAGACGATTATACCCCTAGATCTGGAACTATGATTGGTTGGCTTCCTGAAATGATGAATCTACCCTTCCACTCATTGGGCTTTATATATCAGACGCACACAGTTGATGCGGGGTGTTAGATTTTTAGGATTTATTTTACACATAGTAGAGTAGTATAATTTTAGGAGTAGGAGTAGTATATATTAGCTTTTTAGTCTAGCTTATTGTAAAAGCTTTTTAGCTTATTCTCAACTTATTGTAATGGCTTATTATAGTTTAATGAAGATGCTTTTTGGTAAAGGTTGGTGTTATTTTTAGCTTATTTTTTATGCTTATTTTCTCATATCTTCTCTTCTTTCTTTTTAGCTTATTTCCAAATAAGCTTTTGCTTATAGCTTATTTTTGGATCCGATCTCTTAAGCTTATATTCTAATAAGCTACTTCCATAGCTTATTTAGACTAGCTTATTTTACATTGTTTTCGATTTTAAGCTTTTTGAGTTAGCTTATTCTAGCTTATTTTCGATTGCTTATTTTTCTAGCTTAATGTTTTTATCTTATTTTTCCAAAACCCTTTTAATTTAGTTTTTTTAGTCTTATTGAAATAGCTTATTTGTTTAGATCTAGTAGCTTTTAGCTTTTCTATTTCAAAATACTTAATATTTTGGAATTTAAGCTTTTAGCTTATAGCTTATTAATCCTAATCTATTGTTTTCTTGTCTTATCTCTTATTTCATTCTTCCATCATCTAAGGCCGGAGCTTAAGGGTCTTATAAGGTTGATAAATAGATAAAGTTTTGATCTTTATGGTTTTTATGGAAGTAATTAGTAGATAAAGTTGACACCTTTATTTGCTAATTAGTGAAGTAGAAGCTTTAAAGTGATAAGCTTATTTCTTTATTAAGTTTGTAAGATCGGGTGGTTTTATATCATTTCGGTTCATCATTCGGTTCTTTCCTCATTCTCTTTTTAATACTAGTAGTTTAG
>BQNB010192681.1:0-11598 GCA_026074375.1 Tanacetum coccineum
TTGCTTTTTCTTCTCGGAGTAGACTTGACTTTGATTGGGCTTCGCTTTCACACCCTTTTCCATCCCGCGTCCTGTTTTGTTGCTTTTTTTTGCTTGGTTTTTCGTCCTTTTGTTGATATCCACTTCCTGCACAATACAAATGCAAAACAAACATATATTTGGCAGTTTTTATCTGTTTTTGGTCATTTAAGCTCGTTTTTAGAGGTAAAAGATATGTGTAATTAAGCACATATCATCAGTACTAACTATAACTATCAGTACTAACTATTAATACTGTCGGTTCTAAGTTAGGAAAACGTAATTCCCAACAAAGGTTATTTGCTTGGATACTCTACCACTAGTAAAGCCTTTAGAGTATACAACAAAAGGACCAAAAGGGTAGAAGAAAATCCGCACATCAATTTTCTTGAAGATCAACCAAATGTGACAGGAACTGGTCCTAATTGGATGTTTGATCTTAATTTTCTTACCAATTCAATGAACTATATTCCTGTTAGTGTAGAAAATCAGGTTAATGTGGATGCAGGTACACAAGATTCTTATGTTGCAGTTTCATCAGGAAAAGATAAAGGACCTACTTAGGAATACATACTGCTTCCACTACAACCTCATAGGACAAGGTTTCCAGTATAAGATGTTGCTCCAACTGCACATGAAAAACCTTTTAAAAGTTCTCCTAAAGACAATGATGTACAAGATTCAGAAGATGTTGCTGATAATGTAACACCCCCATTTTTACAATATAGCAGCGGAAGCTAATCTGGGGTATTACTTCATGGAAACAACAATCATAATCATAGAAAATGACCCAAAAGAGACGTTTGTTCAAAAGATACGTTATCATTCATTTCAAATTAGAGTTTTACAAAGGCATGTCCCAAAATCTAGAAACATAAAATGTGAATGATAACAAGTTTTAGCCATCTTCATGTCCATGCCACTCCATGCTATAAGTTGCTCAATTACCTGAGATAAACATGCATAAAAAGGTCAACACAAAGGTTGATTGAAATTCATAGGTTTGAAATGTAATAGTTGAATACAAGTTATAGTGGAAATATTTGTATTGAAGGGATAATTATTATGGGGAACATTATTTATTGCATCTAAGCTCATGACATCAATACATTAACAGGAATCCCCTGTAGTGATATTGGTTAGGGACAGATGTCCCCGTGGAAAAGGTAACTTGCCAAGGTTACCTATTAGGACAAATATAGTGCGTTTGGCTACCCCAAGTATGGGTATACCAACGGGAGCCGTCACCTCCAATAGATCTATTCACAATATTCGCGTTCACTCGCAATGCAAGTAATTAATGATTAATGATATAGAAATAATGGCACTGGAAGCTACTTAGGTAATAATATATCTGGATAGCATACTGTCGGTAACCCTTAATCACTTCACTTCATTACTTATTGCTCGAATAACAAGAAGAAAAGAGAAGGAAAATGGAAGAAATTTAGAGAGGAGAAAACTAGAGAGAGAAAATGGTTAATTTACTTGCAAATGGAATTCTTACAAATGAACCAACACCCTCTCCTTCCTTGGAGAGGGGTATTTATAGTGAAGACTAAAAGGCTTGCATGCCTTTAGTAATTTTACGGGCCGGGCTTGGGTTTACTTGGGCTTTCGCCCGATACACGTGACCGATTAGATTACAAATAAGAGCCCGTTTACCCGTCTAGCCTAATACAACGTATATTAATTTAGTGACCGAGACCTAATATAATTATGAACAAACTTCCATTGTTCGACTCAATATTTTGAGGCTAACAATCTCCCCCGAAGTGAGTTCATTATGACCATCCCTCGTGAGATCAATGAGATTGCTATTGTCGTTAAGCTCTTGTGATCTTTGTCTCTGTCTACGTTGTAGGCTTGTTCCTTCATGCTTTGTGATCTTTGATCTTGGATATTTTTGTCATTGTCTTTAGACTTTTCTTTTTCCGTCCGAGATCTTTAAAATCTTTATCCTCCCATCTTGACGGCTTTTGCCACCTTGCATCTTGTGTCTTAACTAACATTCTCATGACTTGCATCAAATCTTGAAAGCTTGCTGAACAATCTCCCTTGATAGACATGAAACGGTTTAAAGGAAGATCTGTATACAAGTTTTGTGGTGAAACTTTGTCTTTATTCTTGAGCTTTCATATTCTTGAATCATGATGCTTATAGAATGTTTTGTAGGTTAGCATGTGGCATGTGTTAATGAATCCGACTTTAGCTAAATGAGGCATCACCATCTCCATCTTATGTATCCTGAAATAAAACATTAGCAATAAGCGGGTGGACAATATGCTTTGTCATTCATCAGTGGTTAGATTAACCTCCCTGTTCCTAATAGACCATTTTACAATATATAATATTGTACCTGTGATCAGGTTAGATTCAAAGATCAGCTTGACAGGTTGTCAGCTCAAAGCGTAGGGTCTTCTAACACAGATGTATTAGATCTGCCCATGCTTGCAGTCCATTACCGGAACGTCCAAAGCAACCACACGGTAAATAATCAATAAGTTACTATCTTTCTGTATATGTCACAATTCATTTACTGAACCCTTATCGATATCCAAGTTTAACACAAGCTTGATTCATATAAGAATCTCGCAAGTCACCTACGGCAGTGCTGTTTTGATGATGGACACTGAAGGATTTCCATCGTCATTGTGAATACTAAAGAGTTATCAACTCTGAATGTATCTAGCAGAAATCACATGGATAATGCTAGGACTCTTGTTTAACAGCTGTGAACTTAATGATTAAACAAGTGTTAGTCATGGATGTGTCCTAATGAGATTATTGATGATCTCTTGGCTCTAGACTCGATTATGCTATTTGGTTTTTATAATGGAGGGATGAGCAACTGCTACCTATTACAATATTTCACTAACTCGGAGTGAGAAAGTCAATAGAAGTCGTGTGATCTCCGTACAATGAGACAGGTTTCTGTTGAGAGAAACCCGAATGGCTGGGAAGGGTTGTGCATTGCATCACTGGGTCCATGATGTCGTCTTCAATGTCAGCAATCAACATGTGATTCTGACAGCATATGTATTGACAACAGTTCTGCCTAATTTGTGGTGGAAGGGCTTCTTCATTTCTTCACCCAATATCCATCATTTCATTTAATCCTTTAACCAACTTCAATGCGCTACCAAACGTCATTACTAACACCTTGTTGTGATTGTTCCAGTGTTAGCTCAATCTTAGTCGGCATTCTTCCCTTATACACATTCATCTCCAATCATACCTAAGGACTGCTATTTCTAATTATGGAGTGTCCTTGGGTAGATCCCTCCGGTTCTGGTTGGATCATAGGACAAATACCTAACCTACGCACCTTATGTCCTTCAGAATCTCATGAAAATCTAGATGTTTGTAGGGTAAGATCGAACCATGAAACCTTTCTGAATAACTTTAAGTCTTTTTAGAATCCATTTTTTAATTACATTTCTCCCCTTATTTTAAATTCTAAGTCACTTAGATTTTGAAATACTGTGTGATTAAAATTTGTCTTGAAATACCATGGGGAAATCTTTTACTTAGCATGAATTACATGGAACATAAACTTGCTCCCCCCGCAATTTTTCATATTTTGACACCAAAAATAAAGGAATACCAAGTTGTAAAAGAATATAAAGATAAGGTTTGAACACTTATCATCTTATAACTCTCATTTTATAAATTTTCATTATTATCTTGTGTTATTAAGTAGACTTTTTGGAATGTTAGAATACATAAGAAGGGTCGTGAGGATGATGTAATCCAAACACATTCAAATGTGTTTTTCGAAAAACTCCCCCTTGAAAGATGGAGTGTTGAACACACAATTTTGAAAGATTATTAATCGTCAGTGAGAAATTCTTGAAAAATTATGTTCAACATTTTGAAAAACATCATGTTAGAAGACTTCTCTTCCAACTTTAAGGGTAAGCGCACTTATGCGTACACTATCCTTTTTCTTGAGCTTAAAACTTTGAATGTCTGGTAAGAACAGCTCAAGACCGAGAAAAGTTGAATTTCTCGTTGTTAGGATAAGTTATCTTTATGGATAAACTTTCCTTTATTTGAAGTCCGGGTTACGTACTGATATTTGCACATAAGCCATTAAGAAAAATTAGAAATGACATGTTTTAAAAGCATTTGAAACTCCTGTTCGAACTTCATTTACACGCCCGTGTCGATATTAATCAACATTTCTAGGTACGTAAATGTTATCGATTCCAAGAGACATGTCGAGAAGAATATTTTTTGAAACATTTTCTGATTTTTTGATTTTGTATTTTCTTTTTGAAATTTTATATTTTTGTATTTTTCTTTTTTCAAAAATATGTACATGTTGACCTCAGCATTGTTATGTGATGGTGAAATAGTAATTCCAACTCTTGTCGTGATGTAGCTGTCTTGTCTGCTTGAGGAACAACTTTTGGAACCAGCTTTGAACTTGACAGTTCATTGTTGTGGTCGTGAATTCCGAGTTCTGAACTGTTATGATCAGAAGTCATTGCTTATTCACATAATGAAAACTCCTTGAAGCCCTGGTTTTCTCAGATATCTGTCTTTTCAGCCAACCAAACACACTGATTCTTCCTGTTTTTTAGGTTTGAAAGATTACCTGCACTTAAGTTTAAAGTCCTGCACTGAACCATCACAGAGTGTGTGCCGCATTCATATTGGTTAGTGATATCTGCATTAGAACCATTTGGAGGTTCACTGTCAACCTTGGTTATGCTAGATTGAATATCTTTTCCAGTCGGGAACCCACCTAAGAAACCAATTTGTCTTGAAAATTTTACCCGTTGGGGTTTCCACCTAAACAAGATTATGAGTCATTGTTTTCTCATGGACAACGAAGTCTTTTGATTGAAGACCATGTCTTTTGGGATCTGTCTTTCTGGTTTCTTGCAACACTTATTTTTTCTACCGGGTTTGTTTTCTGTTTCGTTGGCCTTATTGGATGGAACCTTAGCACGTGAGTTGACTTCATTCAGGAATTTTGTTACAAGCAGAATCAGATTTGCATTAAAGACACATTTCCTGACATGTCGAGCACACATAATGTTTGAGTCAGAAAAACTCTAGAATTCCTATAGTGTTTCTGTTATGGTCACAGTCCGTTATGTGACTTGCAACACTCTTAGATGCAGGCCAATTCCTAAGACTTTTAGTTATTGATCCTAGTTTTTGTTTGCTACCATTGCTGAGCGTTGTGATCTAGCACAAAAGCATCACACTAGGTTCTGAATTCCTACCTTGGTCTTGTGTCTTTTTCTTAGCTTCCTCTAGGTAGTGTTTATGAACCATGTCATTTGAGCTATACCTAGATGAGCCAGGTGCAATCATGTGATGAGGTTTTGCAACAGCAGATTCTCTTTCCTTAGGCAAATAATGTGGAGTGACTGGTTTTGACAAATCGTTATTGACATCAACTTGGGAGGTAAACCGTTGCTTTGAAATTCTAGGCCGTTCAGACTTAAACGCAGTCGGTTGTCTAACAACTGATTGGTTTCTACGTGGTTGTAAAGCCGGTTTCCCTAAGATTGACGATTTTGCAAACTTAGTATTCACACTATGTCCTGTTAATTTCCTTAACTCATTTTTTAATGCTGCAATTGCAAATCCTTTTTCCTGAAGTTGAGCTTTGAAGTCATCATTTTTTGCAATCAAAGAAGTTGTGTGTTCTATGTTCCTAGCTCTCGTTGTCTTGATAGAATCATACATTTCTTTGTAATGCTGTTTCAAAGTCTCATTTTCCTTAAGTAACTTAGCCACTTTATGTTCCAATTCGATGTTTATTGTTTCAATTACATCTATGTCATGTTTAACCTTTGGCTTCATTACCTTTACTCTTTGAAATAATTGCCAGTTTGCCCTTCTTTTAAAACTTAATTTGATATTTGAGTTCAAGTATTAACACAATGTGATTCCATTCTCGAAAACTCTTTTTGAAATTGGCAACTGTCCTTTTTGAGACGATATTTATAGATTCAAATAGATTGATTTGAGAGTTTAGTTGTCTGGGTATCGTTATGTAGCAGGAAAGGACATGTGTCATGACATTGTTCAGCATTCTGGTCAACCTCTCCTTCATTATTGAATTCTGGTTGCTCAGTATGTTGTTGTCCTATAGCAAAGACATTGATTTCAGCAGTCGTTTGTACCTCAGCCATTGGCTCTTCATCATATATGGGTCTGATATCTGCATCATCAGCATGTGCATCATTCCCTGATCTGCTGCTTGTATCTTGCTCTTTTAATGCTGTCCCACTGCTTTCTGTATCAACCAAACTAGCATCCAATGCTTTACTCGAATCAACCTTATCCTCTGTTGTCTGCATTTGTCCCTCATTCCACCCAGTTTTTATACTCTTCTTATGCTTTGTCTCTTTCAACAATCGACTTCTTAACAGATCCATTTTGTTAGAATCAGTGTTGTCACGAATTCTGGAATCAGCAAGTTGAGTGTATTGGAGAAAGTAGTTGCGTGTCATTACAACAAATTCATCATCCTACACATTCGTGACTTGAGACATCTCAACTGTTTCTCGTACTTTAAAAGAAGCCATGGATCCAATTCTCTTAGAAATTCTTTCTTTGTCAAGTGGCTTTTCTTCTAATTGATACACATTTAAGGATTATTGTGCCTATAAAAGTTTTCAACATCTGAACCATAGAGTGTATCCAATGCACTTTGAATCCAGACCTCGTTTCAAGTTCCTTTTAATTTGTCGTGTGAAAGAAGCTTGAGGTGTGAATTAAGTTGTCAAAAGATACATACAACTCTGTTTTTGCTTTATCTTAATTTGTTGCATTTGTTGTTCTTCCGAATTAGAACACGAAGATAAAGTATCTTTCGTTTCCATTGTACTGTGAATTATGAAGTGAAAAATGATTTGTAGGATCTTAAGTGTTATGAAGTGTTGATTGGATTGTGGTTTTAAATGAATTAACGTTCACGGGATTTTACAAATCTATGATTAAACCGAGAAATAGAATTCTTTCGCGGGATTTTACTAAATCAAGAAGAAACCGTGAAAAGTTAACTGTTGTTGTTGTTAGAGTTGTTGCTTATATTGTCCTGAGTTCCCGAATTAAAGTCAAAAGTCCTCGTATTTAGTCCATGAAGTTTGTTTGTCTTGATGTGATGTTTTGATTAAACGGTGATTAATATATATTCCCAAATTCGTCAAAACGCAACTATCTTTGATCAAAACGCAGTCACTTTTCTTAAGCAAAACGCAGTCACTTTTCTTGATCAAAACGCAACGTATAAAAAATTTGGGCAGAGTAACGTTTAGTCAAAACGCAATGATGGTCTTCAAAACAACAACCGGTGGAGACAAAACGCAACACACAAAAATATATCCAAATCGAGTGACTTGAAATCAAAACGCAACGACTTGAATCATAACCAGCGACTGAATCAAAACGCAATGACTTGAGATCAAAACGCAACGACTTGAATCAAAACGCAATGACTTGAGATCAAAACGCAGCGACTTGAATCAAAACGCAATGACTTGAGATCAAAACCGCGACTTGAATCAAAAGCGTCATGAACTTGAGATCAAAACGGCAACGACTGGAAATCAAACGCACATCTTCAAATCAGAAACGCAACAGTGCAAATTCACTTTCAAGTACAGTAGTTGTTTGTCTCCTATCTCAAAACCAACCAAGAACTTAGTCAAACGCAATGACAAAAAAAACATCAAACTAGCGCGATTTTACCCATTTATCCACAGCTAACTATAGAACACGAAGATAAGATGTAAAGAACATGTCTAGCCACGAAAGTACAAAGATTTAACAGCTTAACTACGAAAATATAAATCATACCATGGTTTTTCTTGTTTTTACTTGTTCGAACAAAAAAAACATAAAAATACACGAAATTTGATTTTTAAACCACAAATCAAACACTAAACACCCAAGGCTCTTGATACCAAATGTCGGTAACCCTTAATCACTTCACTTCATTACTTGTTGCTCGAATACAAGAAGAAAAGAGAAGGAAAATGGAAGAAATTTAGAGAGAGAAACTAGAGAGAGAAAATGGTTAATTTACTTGCAAATGGAATTCTTACAAATGAACCAACACCCTCTCCTTCCTTGGAGAGGGGTATTTATAGTGAAGACTAAAAGGCTTGCATGCCTTTAGTAATTTTACGGGCCGGGCTCGGGTTTACTTGGGCTTTCGCCCGATACACGTGACCGATTTGATTACAAATAAGAGCCCGCTTACATGTCCTAGCCGTATACATACGTATCTTAATTTAGTGACCGAACTAATAAATTAAGTGAACGAACTTCCATTGTTCGAGCTCAAATATTTTGAGGCTAACACATACATATATAAACACTGCATTACATAGTTTATATCAGGTAACACAAGTTTAAATATATTCAAAAGAATAAAATATGGGGTTTATGAAATGCAATTAAGCATTTAAAAGTATGCACATTGTTATAAGATAACAGTATTATAAGATTTGTAACAAGCAGTGTATCCCCCTCGCGGATTATAAACATGCAAAAGATTGAAATGTGAGGCCTATAAACTTCACCTGATATGTAGATGTAATAAATATTCTAAAATGAAAGCGACACCTATCACAATCGTTAACGGGAAGGTTGATAATAGCAACATGATAGTAACTAGCCACTCCACACAACCTGATAAATAGGTTGAGTCTTAGAAGATCGTACACTAGAACTTTGGTTCAGAGAGTCTAATATTGTTAGAGTTTGATTGGAAGCGTTTGAAATTATTGTATCACCGTCGGGCCATCATAATTCCAGAAGTCATTCAGAAACGTATGAGTAGCTAGGTGCACTTTAAATCGGAAACCCAACAACTCAGTCATGCACGTAATACCAAGAATGAAACCTCTTCATATGAAGCTCCCTAGTATTGTGATACTTATAATCAGTTTTAAGCGATTGTAATCAATATCTTGGAAATGTTAACACGAGAAGCGTTAATTAAAAGTTATGTCGTGTAAGGGTTATAAAACATGTTTTTTTATACGTTTTTCAAATGTTTACATTTTAGACCCTTGAGTTAGAAAAGAGGCAAAATATACCCGGAGTATGCCACCTTTTACAGTTTGGACCTTCAAGGTTTAAAAGATATACCAAGTAAACTTGTACTTTGGAAAAAAAAAGTGAACAAAATATACCCCTATAGTTATATACTTTGATAAATGAACATATTTCAGTCCTTTAGTTATAAGTTTCAGAAAGTTACGATATATACCCCTTGCATGGATTATAATTACAAAACATGTCCAAATTGCCATGCAAGATTATTTTAACATTTCAAAAGATATTTATAAGTTATAATAAACTAAAATATGAAGTTTTAATGTAAGGCGAGTTTAAAATAAACGATTTGTTAGCTAGGAAGCAAACGGCTAAATTAGGGTTTCAAAACCGGTCCACCAACGCGCGGGTTTTAAGTTCAAATTCCTTAAATAATCAATAAAGTGGTTATTTTAACATTAGTTAAGCATGCTAGGATAGATTATAACAATATTTAACCATTATAACATTTAGTTTTAAGAAAAACATAAATGAGGATTTCGGTGTAGGTTTTTGACAAAATGAAATTAAGCATTATTAGGTTATGAAACTTTAACAAGAGTATATTTAGGATCATATGAACATTATAAGAGTGTAGTAGCAGAAGTAGAACATTCAGAACCTGGGTTTGAGCTTCAAGGAGCAAAAATGGTGGAAATGGGTCGTTTCGGGTAGTATTTCCACTCGTACGCCTTGTATCTTGTTCCCGGGGCTTCAAATCTTCAAAAATTCTATAGCTTGATGATCTTTGATGATCCTAGGATCAAATGGAGCAGAGAAAGGTTGCTCACTTGGGTTATAGAAAGAAGAAGTGGGGGATGAAGATGAATGAAGCATATGAGGTCCTATTTATACTTGAATTCATGCAAGGAGGCTAAGGAACTCTTAAGACCAGGCCATGGACATGTGTACAAGCTAGCTACTGAGGTGGGAGGTCTATGGAGTGAGTTGTGAGGTCTAGAAAGCTAGAGTGATGGTGTGGACACCATATATGGTTGCCGCGGCTGTTGTGGTTAAAAAGAGACTCATGTGGCTTTGATTTTGGCCATGGAAAGGATGGAGCAGGTGGGTAAGCTGCTTGAGGGCACATGGAAGTGATTCAAGGAGGTTCTTGCACATGGGAAGAGTTTTAAATGGGTAAAAATGAGCCAAGACCAGCCGCGGGTCTGTTTTGGTTATATGGGGCTCGAATTCAAGTTTTTTTAGCTTATGTTTCGCAAGCATTGATCAAAGGGTGATTAATACATGTCCTTAAGGTCTGTATGATGAAGTATTAATGAAAGTTAGCAAGTGGTTTGAGTTAAAATGGGTCGAAACTGAGTAAATAAGGTCGCGGGTTCTCATAGGGTGCGATTAGGGTTTCTTTGGCTTATAGATCATGTACATTTGATTCAAAACGATAGAATACTAATCTAAGGCAGTATATAATGGATTACTAATGAGATTTGATTATTGGTTTGAACTAGAATGGGTCGAAATGGAAAGAATAAGCCGTGGTTTGAATTAGGGCTCGTATTGGATTCATTAGGGTTTTCTAGGCTTCAATCTTTTGTATATTGTCAAGACAAAGATGGATAATGAATTGTAAACTCATATTATGAGTTTACAATGGTATTTGATTTGTTGTTCAAGATTGAAATGGTTAAAAATGAGTAAACGAGTCGAATGATCCATTTAGGTACATTTAGGGTTTCTCGGATTCCATTTGCATATAGTTAAAGTAAAATGATGAAATGATGATTGTATATGATTTAGAATGTTGTAAATTAAGTTATTACAACTTATTTGAGTATTGGTTTAGGTTTACAATGGATAAAAACGAAAAAACGGGTCATAGTGTCGTATTTAGCTCGGGTTAGGGTTTCTGAGTTTTAAATTAGGGTAAAAATGTGTATGAAAGTTTATGAATAGAATAATTAGGTTTTACACATTGTATATTGAGTGTAGTATCTTGTACACAAGTGATTGTGAAGAAATTAGAATGAAAACGGAGGTAAAACGGCTATTTTAGATGTCATGCTTAATGACTTGTACATTGTGCTTTGAAAACTTGTACTTGACTTGTAGGGAGTTTATATTTCAAATGAGATGTTATGTTACTTTTATATATGCTTTAGTAGCTTGTGCATTTACTTTAGATATTAAACCTTCATGAAATTTAGGGTTTAGAGGTATATGATAATGGTTTAAAGCCCGTTTTGATATAACGTTGTGAATGGTACATTATAGGAATAATGTACTTTGTAATAAGCATATGATGATATTGACTTGACATGTTATGATATTTGCTTGACATATATGAAGACAGGATTGCCATAGATAGGTTGCGTGAGCTCGTCTACTTTAGTTATGCAAATTACATTATATATTGAGATATTGACAATGCAAGTAATGTAATAAAGCGAAAAATTTCCCCGTATAATTATGATCATAGTAAAATAGGTTTTGCATTTGATGAAAATTCTTGGATTGTTATAGATCATATCTCGAATAGCGTTTTAGGTACTT
>BQNB010192683.1:0-11597 GCA_026074375.1 Tanacetum coccineum
AGAGGCTCTTATTTGTAACAAGCTAATAAAAAACGGGTTTAACTTTTACGTCACATTTTACATTTTATAATTATACAGTAGTTATTATCAATCAAATTGTCTTGGTCGAGCTGATAAGGAATTTGTGGATGATGCTAGTCGTGCTACTTGGGTTGCATGAATAATGTTGAAATGAAATCTAAATGTCGTCTTCCCAATCCCAAGTCTTCTTAAAAGTGGATGGAATTAAAATTTGAGTGTCGCGAACGTTAAACATTAAAATTTGTAGAGAAGTCTTGGTCAAAATGATAAGGAATTTGTGGAAGCCATTCATTTCACCAGTTGCATGTCACCAACGTTAACATGCAAAACATAGGATAAATAGCCAATACTTGTTATTTTAAGTACATTTCCAAAAATGAATTCACCAAAAGCAATGATTTTCTCATCATTTTCATCTCTTATTTCTTTTCTCTTTTACGGTCTCGCGATAACATGTCTTGCTTTCGCATGTGTATGTCGTCTGCTTTCCTAATGGCACCCCCCCCCCCCCCCCCCCCCCCCCCCCCCCCCCCCCCCCCCCCCCCCCCCCCCCCCCCCCCAGGGTAATGAGACTGATTATCATGCGTTGTTGTCATTTAAATCAAAGATCACCCAAGATCCATACCAAGTTCTAACCTCGTGGAACCATTCCTTTCATTTCTGTGAATGGAGTGGTGTTTCATGTGGGAAGCGGCACAAACGAGTGACTGCTTTACGACTGTTTTCGCAAGGCTTAGAAGGCTCGTTGTCTCCTCATGTAGGAAACCTCAGCTTCCTACGTGAGCTTTCTATCAGGAACAACAGCTTTCAAGGACCCATTCCTCATGAACTTGGTCGTCTATCTAGGCTACGTAGTCTTTATCTTTATGAAAACAAATTCAGTGGAGTCATTCCAACAAACTTGTCTCGATGTTCTAACCTCGAAGACCTTTGGCTCAATGAAAATATGCTAGTTGGAAGCATACCCAAGGAGATGAGTTTACTCTCGAAACTTACTAGTCTTGTAATTAACGACAATAAGTTAACAGGTGGAATCCCACCTTTCTTGGGGTATATCACATCAATGGAAAGGTTCTATGCTAGTGGGAACCTGCTTGGTGGGAGCATTCCAGATAACTGATGACTGCAACTTATATGGAAGCATCCCTCGTTCCATTTTCAACCTCTCACTCCCTAGTATAGTTGAAATTTTTTCGTATACCTGGTTATCCTCTCTCCCAGATAGGTAGTTCTTTCCTACAGTAAATTTGGGTATTTACAGCTTCCTCAAAATCTTGAGTGCTTTCAGGTTTTTTTAAGGGTATACGAACTGACAGGAATTACTTTATCCACCCTTTATTCTAATTGTTTCTATTATTAGGACTTCTTGAATTGAGTTTTCAAACAATTGTGTGGGGTCCGTGACACTAATCAGTCTTTCCTTTTCATAATTCAGTGATTTCGATAACATTTTTTTTAGGGTTGTATTTTTTAATTTTTTTTTGTTTTATATAACAACTTCCATGGTCGCGGGTTTTGTTTTTAATTTTGTTTTGTATTTTTTTGGTTTTAACATTGTTTTTATATTGGTTGGTTTTTGTTTGGTGGGTTTTTTTTATTTGGGGAGGTTTTTTTATTTTTTTTGGGGTTTTTTTATTTAATGCTGATGACATGATAGTTTTATGGATTATTTGAGGAAACTGCACCAAATTAGTTAAATTTGCAACGTTGAATGTTTGGGGGTTTTTTGCTAGTTTTGTGCATCCTTTATAGGAGAAAGAAGAGTGTACTTCCGACATCAAATAGGTAAATCTTCTTGTCACTCAAGCTATCTTAAATTTAGCGAGAAAGAAATCAAATTATTTTGGACTGCCTCCCTTCAAGGTCTAGGTAGTCTAGTTGGCTCTTACTTTCTTCTTGGAACCACTTTGGGTTTTTAGACTCTAATCGAATTCACAAAGGAGAAGATCCCCCCGTTACGCATTGGTGGTTAAATTCATAAAGCTACACTTTCTTGTTTCTATTCTAGTAATTCAATTTCAGGGACTATCCCAACGTTAGATGCCATCGGGGAGAGGGGAGGATAGGAACTTATCATTGACTTTGAAGCAAACTTTTTATTTATATTCCAACAAATTAGAAGGCTATATTCCATCAAGCCTTGGGAAGTGTAAAGAACTTAATGGGTTAACCCTTGGATACAATAGACTCACTGGAAAAATACCCAAACAAATTCTTCAACTTCCATCACTAACTATTGGTTTAGATCTTTCTCAAAACAACCTGTCTGGTTCAATTCCTTCAGAGATTAAAGAGCTCAAGAAGAATGTTGAGGGCTTATCTAGATTAATATTACAACAATTTATCTGTGAACCATATACTAGTAGCCTTGGTGAGTTTGTGTTAGCCTTACAAAACATTAATACGTTACGAGGGAAACCAATGTCAAGGCATTAATACCATTCTTCAATCTGTTCCTTGAGAGGATTAGAGTACTCTAACATGTCTCAAAATTTACATTTATACAGGCAATATTCCCAATTCTTCGATTAAACGGTTTTCCTTAAAATTTTTTAAAACCTTATCTTTTAATGATTTTTGAGGGTGAAGTACACTGTTGTAGGAGTGTTGCAAATCGCAAGTGCATTTTCGGTTTTGAAGGAACAATATGACTCTGTGGTGGGTTGGTTATTCTTGAGTTACCCAAATGCAAGAATAAAGTCGTAGTATGAAAAAAAAGGTTTATTTTTCATATTGTTTTATTGTGATTGTGTGCCGGCACCTACATTGCTCGTTGTACTATGCGGTGTGTATCTTTTATGTAAGAAGAAACTCAACAGTCAACCATCTCAATCTTCAGGAAATGAACGGTTCTTGAAAGTTTCATACAATGAGCTTCTCAAGGCTACTGATGGCTTCTCTACAGAAAATTTGATTGGCGAGGGTGGGTTCAGTTCTGTTTATAAAGGAATCCTCGATTACGATGACGGTAGATTCGTTGCTGTTAAAGTTCTACATCTTCAAACTCGAGGAGCACACAAAAGTTTTCTAGCAGAATGTGAAGCATGGCGGAATATTCGACACCGTAATCTGTTGAAGATTATAACTTCATGTTCAAGTGTTGATTTTCAACGCAACGATTTCAAAGCTTTGGTTTACGAGTATATGCCCAATGGAAGTGTACACGATTGGCTTCATTCAAGTGCAAATACATTGAAACTGAACCTTCTCCAAAGAGTAAATATTCTCAATGATGTTGCAACTGCGCTTGATTATCTTCACAATCGCTGCCAAACAACGATTGTTCACGGTGACTTGAAGCCTAGCAACATTCTACTTGATGATGATATGGTGGCTCATGTTGGAGACTTTGGTTTAGCTCGACTACTTGGTACAGACTTAAACCAAAACAGCTCAACCGGGGTTAAAGGAACAATTGGTTATGCACCTCCAGGTAATTCCACTTTTATTCCATGATGATTATATTTACTTACAAGTTACCGTTTGTAAATTAATTAATTGTTTTTAATTTGTAGAGTATGGTATCGGGAGCGAGATGACATGTAGTGGGTACGTCTACAGTTTTGGAATATTATTACTAGAGTTGATGACCGGGAAAAAGCCGACAGACACCATGTTTAATGAAGGTCTTTGCATTCATAAATTTGCTTCCATAGGTTACCAGATCATGTAGTTGACGTTATTGATGGTGATGCAATTGTGTTGCAAAGTAAGGAAGCGAATGCAAAGAAAGTGGAAGAATGTTTGGCTGAAACTATAAAGATCGGAGTATCATGCTCTGTGGATTCCCCACCCCAACGAATGGAAATAGAAATCGTTGTCATTGAATTGCAGCGTATTCTCGATGTGCTTCAAAATATATAAGGTACTTTGTTCTCCCTTTTTGTAGAATGTGATTTTACATGAGTTAGTCAATAAATCCTCGGTAAAATGGTTTTATTCTTGTCTTTTTGAACTCTTTCAGGTCTAATACCAAGCTGGCATTGTGAAGTTGAATGTAACTGCAACAAGGAGCAGTGCATGTGGTAGATTAGTAAACGTTATGTTGCCAAGCATGTTTGTACTTGTGGTTTAATTTTCTTGTTGCATAAATGTAAAAGACGTAAGAGTACGTATAGTGACATATCATATGTGTCTAACTCATTTTTGATTATGTGTGGTTTAATCATATTGTTCGATTTCTTAACGTGACTATTTTGATGTTATTCCTGTTCTTTCTCCTCTTTTGATTGGAAGCAATAAGGGTTTCGAGTGGTGTATGATTCAATTTTATAAAAAGTTAAAGTTTTCATGTTTGCCCCAAAGTTGAAAAATGATTCTTGTGCTCTTTTGATTGTTTTTGAGATAAGAAACCAAAGAATACAAATTTGGGACTATCTGAACTTTACGAAAACTCGGCAAAAGTGATGGGTATTTGAACTTTTCATATATGCTCTCAAATAACTAATTTTATGTACTTGACTAACCAAAGCAGTAAGCGATTTTGCAATGCCAAAATCAGTATCTGAACAAGGTCAGTACCTCCCAATATTTTCTATGTGAGATGAATTGTTGCAGGTATGCTTTTCGTTTGCAGCCATTATTACGTGGAAGTGTTTTTTAAGCTATGTTTATATATTTTTAACATAACCTGAACTGAACCATTTTATACGGGTTGAAGTAGCCAGAAAAAAAGCTCCAAGGGGCTTTTGCAGCTCTGTGAAATAAAGAAAAAAAAATTATACAAATTTTTGTTGGTACTCTCCATCATTTAGTCAGTATGTTAATTTTATTAGGTAGGTTTTATTAGTTGGTAAAAAAGAAAAAAAAAACAAAGGGAAATGACATGTTATACATGAGCTGTTACATAGGGCCGTAAAAGAACCGGACGAACACGAACGGAGCCTTGTTCATTTTCGTTCATTTAATTTTATCCGGACAAATAAATGAACACAATCGCTTAAACAAACGGATTTTCTTGTTCGTGTTCGTTTATTAAGAAATAATGTTGTTCATGTTCGTTTATGTTCGTTCATTAAGACATTAAACGAACATAAACGAACGAACATAAATAAACATAAAATTTACAAAAAATATACACAATATTGTGTTTCATAAATGATGTCTTGTTTAAGTTAATCAATATTAAAACTATATATTAAAAAAATGCGATAAACGAACATAAACAAATATATGATCATAAACGAACGAATAATTGAACGTTCACGAACATAAATGAACGAACGAGACTTTTGTTCATGTTCGTTCATTTAACTAATCGAACGTAAAATGTTGTTCATGTTCGTTCATTTAACTAATCGAACGTAAAATGTTGTTCATGTTCGTTCATTTAATAAATAAATGAACATAAACAAACTTTTTACCAAACTGTTCATGAAATGTTCACTGAACGTTCAGTTCGTTTACGACCCTAGTGTTACATGTAGGATTAAAAGGTGGGTCCGGTCTATTGATAAAAAAAACTATAAAGGAAAAAAAAATCAAATACGAGAAACTAAATAATTTAAAAAGTAAAATTTAAAATCAAATAACATAAAAAAAGAAAGTCTAATTCGTTTTTATACGTTTTCTTTCCTTGTTTATACGTTTTCATCCGATTTATACCTTTTTTGTACGTTTTTATCTGTTTTATACGTTTTCGTCGGCTCTTATACGTTTTTGTACGTTTGTATACGTTTTTTTTAACATTTTTATACATTTCATTACGTTTTCATCTGTTTTTATAGCTTTGCGTCAGTTTTTTTACTATTTAGTCCGTTTTTACACGTTTCGACCGTTTTATACACTTTCGTACTTTTTCATACATTTTAACCATTTTTTTTACGTTTTGGCCCCTTTTTTGTACGTTTTCGTTAGTTTTTTACGTTTTCGTGCGCTCTTATATGGTTCATCCATTTGTATACGTTTCCATCTGTTCGAGCGTCTTTATAAGGTTTCATCCGTTTTTATACGTTTTCGTCCGTTTCTATAGGCTTTTCTCCATTTTTACGTTTTCGTTCGTATTTTTACGTTTTCGTTCGTTTTTATACGTTTTATCTGTTTTTTCCGGTTTTGTACGTTTTTGTATGTTTTTGTACGCTTTTATACGTTATTATCCGTTTTTGCACGTTTTTGTATGCTTAGATACGTATGAAAATGTACACAAACGTATAAAATGTACAAATACATACAAATACATATAACGTCGGATAAAAACGTATGTAAACCGTGAAAACGTACAAAAACGTATAAAACGGTCGAAAATGTATAACAACGAACGAAAATGTATAAAAACTGACGAAAACGTATAGAAATTCGTTTTTCCCGTATTTTTGTATATGGAAATTTCAATTTATCCATCCGTTTTCAACCAAGACAATGTCGTCCGTTTATAATACACTGGTATTTACGTTCCTTTTATTACGTTTTTTTTTTTAATGTTTTTCGTTTCATTTGTTTTTGTGTTTATGGTTCCGGTTAGTACAATTGTAAACGTTATTTTTTATTCCCGATTTATTCCTTCGTTTTTTAATATCGATTTTTTTTTTACCCCATTTTATAACGTTTTTTAATATTCTGTTTTTTTGTATATTTTCACGCTTTTGTTTTTAACGTGTTTATGTAATGTTTTTCTTTGGTACGCTTATTATATATACGTTACTTTATCCACGTTTTTTTTTTTTTTTATGAGCACGTTTTTTTTGTAAGCCTTTAGAATACCGTAAAAAGAAAATGGTCAACACAAACGTATAAAAAATGTACAAATACAAAATACAAAATACATATAAACGTCGGACAATTTTAAAAAAACCGTATGTTAAAACCCCGTGGGAAAACCGTACAAAAACGTAAAAACCGGTCCCGAAAAAAAGTTAATAACAACCGACCGAAAATGTATAATAAAAAACCCTGAGACGAAAACCCGGTAAAAATAGAAAAAGGAACGCAAAAAAAACCGTAATAAAAAAAACGTAAAATAATACCGACGAAAACGAAACAAAAAACGTATAAAAAACAGCCCACAAAAAAGTAATAACAATGGGAAACCCGAAAACGTAATAAAAACTGACAAGAAAAGCATATAAAACGGAATGAAAACGGTAAATAAACCCAAGACGAAAACAAAACCGACAGAAACGAACGAAAAAGTAATAAAAAAAGCCCGTAAAAGAAAACGTAAAACAAAAAAACAATAAAAAACAAGACATACAATAGATAAACCCGTAAAAACAAAACGGAACGAAAACTTATAACAACGAACGAAAACGTATAAAAACGGACGAAAACGTATAAAAACGAACGAAAACGTATAAAAACGGACGAAAACGTCTAACAACGGACGAAAACGAATAAAATCGGACGAAAACGTATAAAAACAGACGAGAACGTATAAAACGGACGAAAACGTATAAAAACGAAAGAAAAGTATAACAACTAACGAAAACGTATAAAACGGATGCAAAACGTATAAAATCGGATGAAAAAGTAAAAAACGCACTAAAAGTATAAAAGGGATAGAAACATACAAAAACCGAAAAACGTATAAATGCAGACGAAAACGTATAAAACGGACAAAAGTGTAAAAAAACGGACAAAAACGTATAACAACAGTTGGAAACATATAAAAACCGACGGAAATGTATAAAACGGATGAAAACGGATAAAAATGTATAAAAACGGATAAAAAAATATAAAAACGGACGAAAGCGTATAAAACGTAAAAATACTAATTTGAACGCGATCCTTTATTTTCCTTGTTTCCTATAAAACATTTTGAGGAAACAAATGTGTTTTCCTCTAACTAAACACGCCCTAAAGGTTTTAGGGAATACATAAATAAGATAGATTCGTGCAGTCTATTATAACTTATTACATTGTTACATTTTTTTCAATTTTACTTAATATATTGAGTATTTTTATATATGGCGGGTAACCCAAAAATTTGAAAACAAGATTGTTTCGTCTACGACAATACTATCTATCACTTGAAGCTAAGAACCAAGGTAATTCGTGGTTTGAAAAAAAAAGTTAGTATCATATATATGTTATTGAAAATGACTTGAAAATCCCTTGTTTATTAAAAATAGACCTGATCGGTTAAGGTTTTTCAGTCACACATCTAATCAAACACAAAACAAAACAAGTTAATTACGATACAAGGTACTGCTTGTTTCTTTGGTTATATATATGATGTGCTCGATCGTAATTATACAATGCAGCAATTTTAACGTTAAATAATTGCTTCTAGTATAGAAGTTCTGTACCAAAATGCATGACTGAATGTTTACAAGTTGCATCGTAAAAGTAGTGAAGCGTCAAGTTATATAAAAAAAAGACACGTTTTGGTATCGGGTTTTGAACACGTTCAACGAAAAAAATTATCAAAAACGTAACAAGGACAAGTTGACAAGCAAATGGCATACGTTGAACCACAATTGCCAAAAATTCAACGCCATTTTCAAACGAACCACGCATTTGGGAAAAAGTGGGGAAAACGATATGGATGTAATGAAACGGGCTAAAGCGACTTATAGGGACGAGAATAAATCAATCATGTTTGTCCAAAATGACGCGTGGGAAATCTTGCGATCCCAGTCATAATGAGACGCGCCCGAGCCGGTTGATTTAACCGAAGACGACGTCCCCGGGGTAGGCAACGAAGACCTATTAGGTAAAGATGCAAGACCACGTCGCCGGGAAATCAACCCGTCCCTCCAAAAAAACCAAATCCGATACCACGACGAGCATCGGGGGAAGTAACTCGTCAAACCCATTCGGGGAGCATATGTCGACCGAATTTCATCTCAAACAGGAAGCCGCCGAAAAGGCGTACGAGGTATCTAAAGAGAAAGATCGTACACTTATACATTTGGAGGAGATGAAATTTCTCGCAACGAGCACAAATGATTTGTAGGAGGACGACCCGTTCTACATCAACAACCAAAAACAAATGATCAAAGACAAATATAAGTTGAACGAGGATTAGTCGTTAGGCCGTATGTTTTTTTATTTCGTATGTTTTATTTCGTGTTTTTTTTATTTCACATGTTTTTTTATTAATGTAATATTAATTTTTATGAAATGAATGAAATGTTTTAGTTAATTTAAATAAATGGAAAAAAGGATGGGTCCCAAAACTGGTGTTCAAATGATGTTATGATTGCTGGGGTTTTTTTATGTTAAAGCTGATGTGACGGTGTGATCGAGTTATGACACCTTAGCCTTTAAGGTTATTTGCACCTGTGTCCATGTTGCATCCCTCACTAAAGTCATGTTGTTGGATCGATGGGCCTGTTGGGCTGTCATCTTGTAATGGGCCTGCTGTTGAGGGACTAGGCCAAACCCGGGCTGTGTGGACTGAAACACATTGGGCCTGGAAGACTGAAATTGGTGCTGTTGGACTTGAAGCATTCGTTGGGCCTATTTTATATATCCAGAAAGTGCATATTGGGCCAGGAGTTTTTTTTTGGGCTTGATCTATATATTAGCAAGGAGAGGCAATGGAGACTTGTGATATTATGGACGTCAAGATTTGTAGTATTATGGATGTGGGGTATGATGTAATATGATAAGATCACGACTGGAAAAAAGATAAGGAGATGTTAGATGAGGATATTAGGGTTTTTGCTGTGATACCATGTCAGAATATCACTTGATATATAATAACTGTGAATACATTACCCTATATATCAATCCTCAAATGTCTATCAATCCTCAAATGTCTGACCACCACTTTGACCGCATGCTACAGTACCAACTAAAGTGCTACAGTGTGAGGCCAAAAATTTGGCCCAAAAAGTGGCCCAAAGTCGGGCCCAAAGTAAAAAAAATATTACAAAACGAACCCTCAACTTTTAACTATTTACGATATCAACAAATACACGCGCAATTATTTTCGCATTGCGAACAAAAAGAACCCAACATTTCAATACTTATGACGTACGTAAATTTGGCCCAAAGTAAAAAAAATAAAATAAAAACCACCGACCCAAAATTTAAAAAAAAAACTTTACAAAATGGACCTTCAACTTTTAACTATTTACGACTTTTTATATAATAAACTTTATTTACTAATTTATCAGATAAAAATAATACACGCGGAAAGATTCTTGAATTGCGAACAAAACGAGCCCAATATTTCAATGCTTCTGACATACATAAATTTGTCCCAAAGTAAAAAAAAAAAACACCGACCCAAATTGAAAAAAAACCTTTACAAAACGGACCTTCAACTTTTAACTATTTACGACTTTTTATATAATAAATTTTATTTATCAAATATATAACACATATCTACCGATTCATTCAAATCAAAAAATACCCGCAGAAAGATCTTCGAACTGTGAACAAAACGAGTCAAATATTACAATGCTTCTGACATACACACGATTTTATAAAAAAAATGTTAGAGTTTAATATAAATATTACTCTTACATTACAAAGAGCATGTAGTGTGGCACTGTTGTGGGAACAGTGTCACGCTACAGTGCTACAGTGTCGGCCCAACAGTGAGCCCAAAATATGAACAAAAAATTAGCTTAAAATCTGGTCCAAATTACAAAATTTACAAAAATGACCCTTCAAGTTTTTATTATTTACGACTTTTACCATAAAAAATTTAAATAAAAAATATAACGACAGAAATGCCTCTGGATTACGAATAAACCGAGCCCAATATTGATATGTTCCAGACGTGCGTACGTTTTTATAAAATACGTTGAAGTTTAATATGCGATCTTAAAAAGAAAAAAGTAGGTCAAAATCTGGCCCAAAGTAAACACTTTTTTTTTTACGAAATATATAAAAAATTTCAACACACACATTCTACAATACACTATGAGGCATGTTTGCACTCTTGACAAATAGCCTATATCCGGCAATATATCATGACTATTTGTTGGGCTTATACCCACATGTTACTCACACAAAAATTATTTTAAAAAATGGTACACTGTTTTGCATAGAAAAAAAAATTAGTAACAAAAGATTACAAAAATGGCCCTCAAATTCTCACTAATTACGACTTTTTTTTACAAGTTTTCTTTATCAATATGTGACGCACTTTTAATGAAAAATACAAGCCTTTAAATTACGACCAAAACGAGTTAATATTGATATGCTTTAAACGTGCGTACGATTTTATGGAAAATATTAAAGTTCAGTACATGTTCTTAAAAAAATATATATAAAAATTTATGATAGCATTTCTTTAAAGTTTCATAAACAGTGTTGCCCCGCCGCAACGCGCGGGTTAAATTCCAACTCGTTATAAATAATGCTAAATGATCAACCGGGCTTAGCCCAATACAAACTATGTTAACACTAAATACTAGCCCACTAATAATAACATGGTTATTCACTGATTTAAAAGTTTCTGAATGGACTGCTTCGTGGTATACAGGCTAAAGATCTAAAAACCATATTATTTCAGCTATGACAAGATTCTTGGAAGGTTAAATGCAATGTTTAGGAAACTTAAAGAGGTAACAGTTCACCTTTTCTCTATATAGATAGATAATGATGGAAAAATATATATCCAACTTGATGCCTTTAATATATAAACTTTTAATGTAATTAGTATTATATTATGGGAGACA
>BQNB010192685.1:0-11597 GCA_026074375.1 Tanacetum coccineum
TAATAAGAGTTGGACACGTTTAGGGCGTCATGAAAAAGCATTTTATACTGGTCTTAAGAAATTCGTCGAGGATTGCAAGCCGTTAGTAGATAGTGCCGGGAATATAAAATGTCTATGCAAGTCTTGTCGTCTAGTATTGTGGGTATCCATCGAAAACCTTGCACGCCACTTTATGAATTATGGGTTTGACCCAAGTTATAAAACATGGATTTACCACAGTGAATCGGATCTTCCTCCGCCACCGCTAGTAATAGATAACACAAGACAACCTCAGATGAGTGACATGACAGTGTGCCTTAATGATCTTAGCTATATTCCTCTGAATAATGAACAAAATGAGCCAACTCGAAGAGATATTGGTGAGACAAGTAACGAACCGACTCAAGCTAAACGTAACGAGTTTGAAGAGTTATATGTCAGTGCCAACGAGGATCTATACCCCGGTTGTGACTATGTGACTCGATTAGACTTTATGGCAAAGTTTACCTATTTTAAGGTTAAAGGTAAATTGAATGATTCTATATTTAATGAAATGCTAGAGTTTTTCTAAAATGTATTTCCCGCCAGTAAAGGATTTAAGCTCCTACCGTCATACTATGCAATAAAGAATACATTTAAAGCGACCGGGTTAGGGTACGAGTCGATACATATGCATATGGTGTAATGGTGCAATCAATGTCAATTAATGCCTTAATAATGATTCATTAATTTTCTGTTATAAACCTTTGATTCAAATAATAACCGCCAATTAAATTGTCAATTAATGACCCATTAATTTACAGTTATAAACATTTGCGTCAAATAATAACCGTCAATTAAATTGTCAATTAATGACCTATTAATTTACAATTATAAACCTTTGAAACAAATAATAACAGCCAATTCAATTGTCAGTTTCCAAACAAAACTCATAACTGACATTTAATCATTTTTCCTCCATTCCAACTACCTTCTTTGAGACTCAATATCTCATTCACACTAACTCTATTTTGGACATATACTAGCTCGACCTGGCCTTACATTTAATAATTATATTTACTAATAATTATTTATGTCCAAATTTTGTGAAAACACATTTTTCACTAAAATTTTTCCAACAGTTAAACCCCAACATCATGTAAAGTCAAGTCTTTTGAACAAACAAGTGTTTTAAAGTCAAGGTTTTAGTTTGGTTGCATACTTGAATGGGTCATAAAGAAAGTTTGTAAATAGGCCAAATGGAGCGTTTGGAATAATGTCTATGATTGGTATTTATAAACACTCCATGTGGGTTTTATGTGAAACTGTACTTAAACATTAAATTTAGTTTGAATGGAATGTATGATTTAAGTTTGGAAGAGTTTATATTTGTTTAAGTCGTTTTTTCAGAAAATTGTGAAAGTGACTGAGTGCAACAATGACCAATATCACTGCCTGCCAACTCAACTTTTCACTCTACCACCAACATCATCGCCAATCAAGTGTAATAAGATCATCAACTTCACAACTCAAACAAAACCCAATTAAACGCAAATATACCCTACAATATACTCACACATATCCACAATCGACATCATAAGTTGGTCAATGTTAAAACCAACATAAATTTGTTTGGCCATTAGACCGTGGATGTGGGGTTGTGCTTTTAGGAACGAGACATCTAAAAGTTCTAAAAGTTATGTTGTTGTTTGTAGTGTCGCAAAAAAGTGAAGTTCCAAAGCTTATCAAATACCAGGTTACGATGTATGCGAATACATCTGATTCTCATCAAATACCATAATCACAATTGACTTCTTTATTGTTTACATGAAATTTGAGTCCTTTGTCTTCTTTAAGAGATCTCACCATTCATGTAAATGAGTTAAGCTTGTTTTGTTATTTAGATGGTTGTACTCAAATAAATAAGAATGTGCTGTAACAATTTAGTTAAGTAAAGTTTTGAATTGATTGTTGAATCGTTAATTAGTTTTGACGTAGAAAACAATCAGAGTTAACTGCCTATGTTGTGCCTAGAAATTTATACATGAGCGTATTATGCAGTTCCTTTCCTATAACTTGTATTAATTTTCGACCCTACGTATCAATACGGGTTGGTAAATAATAATTTTCCTAATCTCTTTATTTGAACTATAAAGATTTTGGAGAATGAATAATGAAGAACAAATAATTATTATGAGTCATGTTTTCTAACACTTTATCTGTTTAAAGATTAGTGTTGAAAATAGAGTTTGCATATTGCAGCCTCATGGTCTTATAAAAAGTGTAGGACCAATTCTACACTTATTTCTAACAATTTGGTTTGTTGTGTTGTGTTTAGCATGTTTAGTATTCTACAAGGGCTGAAGTGAAACTTTAGGTATTATATATACCCTTCTCTTCCCAGCTCTAGGGTTATAATTCATATCAATTTTTGCGTCACTCTCTAAAAGTTTCCAATCTCTCTCTCTCTTTTGTTTTTGGTTTTAGTATGTAACAAAGATCACCTTGATCTTTGATAGTTTGGTCTAGTTTTTTGTATTGCTTAGTTTTGTAGTTTGTTGTATGATCTTGTATTCTGGGTTGCATCCATTTGGAGACAACTCTTTCTTTTGTATGTACAGTTAGCACTCAGTTGATGACTAATCTTGTATAGCTTTTAATAATAAAAGATTATCATCAAAGGGTGGTTGGTTGGATGATAGATTTAGTGGTGTTGGTGTAGGTGTAGGTGTTGATTTTGAGTAGTTTTTACATGGTATTAGAGCTATCAATCATTTTGATTGTTAGTTCTTGATCTCCATTCAAAATTAGGGTTGGATTGATTTGAGGGTTTTTTGTATAAGAAGTTTAGTTGGTGTTCTGGTGCTTGGATTTTGATTCTTGAGGGTTTAATTGAATTCTTGGTTGGTTAATTACTCATATTTGAAGAATTAGGGTTTGATTTTGAAACCCTAATTTTTTAGTATTTAGGAGTTTTAGTCGGTTCTTGATTGATTCTGGGGTGTTTAATATCTTTTTGACAAAGTGAATCCAGAAGGGGGTATGGTCTTCTAATGTTATTTTTTGGTGTTAATTGTGTGCAATGTAACACATCTCGCACTCCTCTTTTCTTTCTGTCATTTATTTTCTGTTTAGACTGCTGGAGGATAGGTTGGGTCATTATTGATAAGTTGTGGTGGTTTGATATTGGTGGTTTTCTTGTGATTGAGGAGTTCTGGTGTTTTCTTTGTTATTGTTTCTCTAGTCAATTTCTGCCCTTGACCAACCACTTTAGTGGCAAGGAAGCCTGAGAGCTACAAATTGACTAGTTGATTGTTATTGTTTATTTGGTTTGTTCTTGCTTGTATATCTATTTTTTGTCTATCTATGAGCATGACGTGGGATGTAGGGGGTAGTGGTGGTGATATTGATTTAATTAATAATTTAGATGATGGTAATCCTTTGTTTTTACAATCTAACGAAGATATAAGCTCGCGCTCCGCTGCGGGGCGTTGCGTTGGGCTAACGGTATTCGTATATTCTTCCACATATTTTGTAACTAATCAAACAACTTCACATTTTCACAAACCAAACATATTTATCATCTGAAGCATTAATAATATTAGCAAACATAACAATACAATTAAAAAAACAATGTGCTAACAAATTGTCAATTTGCATACTCGGTACTCTTTAGTACATTTTGATCCCATATTTGAACTGCAAGATACATACTCCATCAGGCCAAAAGTATCTTTAACAACCTGAGTCTAAAAATATTTTGTAAAAGCAAGTCAAGCATTTGAATTCACTTTAGACAAATACTATCTTAATTTACCCACTTTATTTTTCACCCATTTAACCTGTTATTTGTTTACTGGCTATTTTTACCCGGTCCCCAAAAACAACGGCGAGATGTGCGTATGCAGTTGTCACTTCCCATCATATTGGTTTTGTAAAGACTCCTCAGATTGTTTTGTTTTTCTCATGTAATGAAGTTACAATCCCTTGTTCATAGAGAGTTACCTTTTATATGTTCGGAAGGAGATGGCTCATACATGACAGACGTGCCTTTGTGTTTGCTACCTGAACACATGACAAAAAAATTGCAGATGTTGATTAATTCGGCTACATATTGCAATATATAGGTGTTTGTCATTCAAACGTTCTCTTCTTAGGAGTCAGCGTGGACAAAGAAATTGGTGCACGCAAAGGTCTTGGCTTTATTACCTTTGTGAAGCAAATGCTGCAGCAACAACTCCAACCACCCCAGGGGAATTTTCATTCAACGGTATTCTAGTAATCTGCAATATGTAACATGTCATAATCTTGACTACATTTTACAGCCTAAAGAGGAATCAGTCACCAAGTACTGAAACCCTACTCATGTACATTTTGAAAAGAATAAGATTATAACCTCATATCATAAAACACTTATACTCCGCACGCATATCTTATAGCTCTTAATCCTAACAGAGCCTACATCAATTACGAAAGCTGCGATAGAAAGTAACATGCAATAGAAGTAGCCACTAGTGAAAATTACGGTTGATGTATATTTGTGCGAATAGCAACTATTCAGAATAAATGTACCATTCGCCAATTCAAAACCTATTGTCTTAGAATTTGTAGATCTTGTGTATAAAACGACAGGATAACATAATATGCATAACAAACATCAAAACAGATGTTGATGAAAAAAGAAAGGGTAACTCACCTCTCCTATGGTGTACTCACAAAGTCGCTTCAGTCCATCAAGAAGATACTAATCAGCAGCCTTTAGAAGATCCTGGGCATTTCCCATAAAGTTTCCCTAATACCATGCCAAAGCTCTATATACCAGAACTATAAATTCCATATAAAAATCATTATCAATTTATACTGAAAAATGTATGCAAATGAAGTCGATGAAACATGTCAACGATGAAACATGTGAGAACATACCTTCAGCAAATGCCTCTTCAACAAAGAATTAACATCAAATAGGGAGTCACGCAGTTACATTGGAAACATGTAACAGATGGGAGAATCCGAATTATGCAAAGCATACGTAGACCATTTGAGTCGCCATAAACGACCGACTAAAATGCCAACTACCTCAGGTCCATTGGCTAAGCATGTTCCTCTTCCTTTGCATCTTCTTGTTTAAATATGGCCATTGCAGAGCAAGCAACAATGATATTGATTGCTTCCTGCCAAAAAACTGAACCGCGCTTTCTATAGTGGGTCGGACTTAAAATCCTACCTGGATTATAATGATCCCATATCAACTATTTTCTCTACTCCCATTTCAAATGAAACACGACCCAAAAAGATCGAATAAATTGGCACGGGTACCTTTAAATAGCGGCAGTGGACGGATATGGTCAATTTCTGTTGCTGTAAAAATGCAACTAAACCCACATATTGAACACCCCCACTAAACACACACAAATCAAGAAAGTAAAAAAATTAAAAAGACCAGATCATGCCTTCCATCGTGAGCCTTCATTACCCGAAAGTTTGTATGATGAAGATGATTTACCTCGAAGGTCACCGCTCTTTGACCCTACACGTTTAGTCCCTGTATGATGAATCAATAAATGTTCAGTCTTTGCAACGTAGACTCACCTCTATAAAACACAGATTGGTTTACTCAGTCACGAAAATGAATCAAGAGCAATTCGATTAAATATGATAAATGGAAAAGCTTTCATTCAATTTATATTGCTTTCAAAATAACATTGGTACATAATTTTTCATTATTATTCTATAGTCATGGTTGGTAACGACAATGTGAAGAATATCTATACAAATATTCACATCTTCATGGTTGACTGATCTCACTTGTTCCCCACATGTGAACGACTGATTTCCTACACACTCTTTATATGAAAAACCGATGCTAGCATATTCATGTTTTATTGTCATGAACTTTATTTCAGATACTTATGTAAAGGGTGTTTGAGAATACATACCAACAAAATAAATGCTAGCCTGCCATTTTATCAAACACATGCTAACCTGTCATCAAAATGCTAGCATATCTTTGCCTTAACATTTCCAGTTTGGGCCGTTTGGTTTCCAAAATAGTTACTATTGTATGTCATTTAACTCAATTGCTCATATGTATTTGTTTATAAAGATAACACAAATTGAAATTGAGAGTAAATAAACCATGTCTTAGAGCTAAAAATGTATCCTTTCTTATGCCACTATGTCATTAAGAAAATGTCTTATCAGATGAACATACGACATCAAGATGACTAAGGCATATGAGAGAACCTCAATCATTAAAATAATAAAGTCGTTCTTATTCCACATGCTAACTAACTCATAGCTTCTCAATCAAAATATTTATCATAAGTAAAAGATTCGTATAATGTTACCTTAATAATTGTATGATCAAAAAGATGTGGTAAACATTCTTGGATGAGGCCCTTGAATATGTTTTGCTTCATGTATCTAAAATCGATGCATCCTTGTGGCCACCAAGAAAGAAGAAGATGGGTACATGTTTGTTCCAATACCAAGTCACCTACCGCTCTCCTTAGTAGTGGCAAGTTGATCACCTACAAAATCATGAGCGAAAAGTCAGAATAAATACACTTCCTTTATATAAAGTAGGTTACTAAGGTACCTGTTGCTCACGTTCATGAAGCAGTTGATCCTTAGTTAGCCGACGTTGGAATGCAGTTTCAATCAAAGCTGTTGCCTCTTCCCTATTTGATCCTTCAAAGTGATCCATTGTTTTCATTAGTTTTTGCATTTTCCTTTCCATTTCATGCCTCTATTTAACTTTTTCTTGCATTGCTAACTCCATCGAAACCTACTTTGTCACTTTCTCCTGTGAGAAAAAAACTCAACCTCATGAATCGACTTAAAGCCCGTAGGTATAAAAACATAAAAATTCGAGAATATGAAATCAGGGCATTTTATTGAATATTGAGTTAAAGCAATTATAAATATGATATTTTAACTCTGGTCAAAATAATTATTTTCGCAAAGCATGTAATTATCATGTGAAATAACCTTAAACAACTCATAACTGAAATAATTACTCAGATAATCTCATACTACATCAAATGTGTTTATCATATGAAATTAGGTTAAATTCAAAGATCCTTGTTGTACATGAGTGTGACTAACCTTTGGCCCATTGCAATGTCATCAAACACCCCCACATCATTATGAATAGGCTCTAGCCAGATTTCCAAGCTCACACTCCATTTGTCACCACCCACTTTCAACCTGCTATAATCTAAATGTTCTTAGTAAGCCCAACCCCCAAATTTCACATTAAATAAGTTTATAAACAAAAAAAACCACACACCTATAAAGAATTGTTGTTTGTTGTAAAGAATTGTTGTGTGTTTTAAAAACCCAAACCCACATCACAAATGACCATAAAGTTCAAACACCTGCAAGATAGCACCACATAGAAAGTTAAAAAAACCCAAAATTTTCAGAAAAAAATAAAGGCAATCACAATAGTAGATAAAAATTAGGGATAGTGCCAAACTTACACTTACAAATTGGTGGTTGCAAATTTCTCCAATTAGATCTTCAATAGTTTATAATGTTTTTAGAGAGAGAAAGAGAGAAAGAAGATGAGTGAGATTCACAGGTGTGTTTTTTTCTGTTAGGTGGTTAGTGGTGGTAATGTGTTTGGGTTGACACACACAGGTTGAGGCCATGTATCTCATAATAAATAGAACCAAATAACTTGATTGGCTTCTTCATCTAAAAATCTAACAACCTCATCAACCTCTGATCTAATAGCACCTCACCGCTTTCAAAACCCCCATCAATGGTTCACAAAAACAAGTGAATATTCACGAATGAAAATGGGAGACGAAGATGAAAGTACTTTTGGTGGGTTTGTTTGATTTGTTAGAGAAGATAGAGAGAGATATTAGTCAGACGCAGAAGGAGTTTGTGTGAAGGAGAGGAGGGATGAGAGGACACGTACCTTGCTACGTGTTTTATCGAGAGAGAAAAGGAGTGGGAAACCAAAATTAATGGCTTAATAGCATTAATGGCAGTGCCTCGGGGCAACGATCTTGCCTTTTAAATATAAGGTATAATGATAATTCTAGTGTGCCTATTGTTATCTTGAAAAATGATTTAAAAGGAAAAATAAGATGGAATTTATCGATGTACTTGTGTGAAACCAAAGTCTAGTGTTATTTTGTTCAACAATGGGAGAGGTGTAATGCTATTATTTTAGGATAGATTCTTGGGTCTTTGTCTCAAGAATTGTATGTTGGACAAGTTTATTCAGAAAATGCTTCTAAAGTTTGGACTGAATTAAAAGAAACTTATGATAAAATGGATGGCTATGTAGTGTTTAATTCGATACATAAAACTAATAATCTGAAATAAGGAAGATTATTTGTACATGATTATTATCATAAGTTGAATTCTCTATGGAGAGAATTTGATACCTTTACCAATCTGTCTGCTTGTGTTTGTGAAGGTAGAACTACTTGTACTTGTGATGCTAAAACTGGGAGTGCTAAACACACTCAATTAATTAGACTTATGCAGTTTTTGATGGGTTTGAATGATGTTTATCAACCTATTAGAAGTACTATTTTGTCTAAAGATCATTTACCTAATAGTGATGTCTTTAATATTGTTTCCAGGGAAGAGTCGCATTGGGGACTTCATCCATGTGTTTATGCTACAACCAAGGCTCAACCTGTTGCTTTTGTTGTTAAGACCAATAATAATACCAACAACTTTAATAGGAGGGTCACTAACAATAGCCATAATACTAATAAAAAAGGACGCAATCCTAGTTTGCTTTGTAAAAATTGTGGTCTTATTGGTCATACTTGTTAGAAATGCTTCTTACATAAACTGTCGGTTATCCACGTTCACGAACACTGTAACTATGTAATAGGCTAGTCAGGTATACTGGCTTGAGCTTTAACCTAATATTGTATACATTTTAGGCTTAGCCCATTACATAGACCAAGACTAGCCCATTTCTTTTTACTTAAGCCCACACCCCATCTTGAGATTTTTGGTATAAATACCCCTCTTCACATGAAGAAGGTGTGAGTTGTTTTAATTCATTCTCTCCATAACTTGTATCCTCTATCTCTTTATATACATTGTGGTGAAATAATACCACCACCATCTCTATCTATTCTTTCTCTTTTCTAGTGCTTATTGGTTTGCTTATTTTCCTGGCCTATTATTGTAGCTTATTAATCAGTGTAAAAGTGAGTATAAAAATTGGTATCAATCGCCACGGGGATGATTTAGTGTGAGTTTTTGTTTTAAAAACTTGGTTCGAAAACTATTTTGGCGAGATAAGTGGTAAAACTTGATTTTTGTGTTGAAAAAATCTTTCTTCTTGCTAGTTATCATTATCTCTTGGGATTTAACGATGAGTTAGTGTTTTAGAATAGAAATAACACAAAAGGTTGGAACTTTGTTGAAAATTAAAAGAAATGGTGGAGGTACTGGTTCAAGTGTTATTGGTTCAAGTGCATCAAGTGTAGCTGTTTCAAGTCAACAAGGTGTTGATGGGACACAAAGTGGATTTACTTCAACTCAAGTCTCATGTGTTGTTGGTGCAAGTCAAACATGTGTTCATGTTGATAGTTCAAGTCAAACAGGCCTTAGTCAAGATGGTGGTGGTCCATATCAGTTTGAAAGTGAATGGTCATGTTTCTAAATTAAGTTCCTGAACTTTTTTAGTTATGTAATATGTCTCAAACTCAAGTACGTTTGTATTTCCTAGCTCTAAATTGTAGTAACATTAGGGTAAGACTTGGTAATTCTGCAAATTTTGTGATGACAGTCTTAAGTGTTAACATTTGTCATTTGGTGATGTTAACAAATTGATATGAGAATGCATGATTGCTCTATTTAGTATTGTTGGATTTGATGTTAAGAGTATTATTCAATTTTGACCATTTTGACTAAACAATAATCAGTGTTAAATTATTTTACTTTTGTTAGGCACAAACCAACAACAAAACTTACCTATTTTCATTGATAGTAGTATTTAGTTTTGACCATTTTGACTTTACAAAGTAAATGTTATATTAGATCACTTTTTTATCAATAAACCAGTAACAAAACTTACCTATTTTCATTCAAAGTAGTATTCAGTTTTGAATCTTTTGACTAAACAAACTCAATGTTATATTACATCACTTTGACATACAAACTCAATGAAAAAGAAACCACAACTTGAGACTATTTCAACAAACCAACAATATTCTTGATAAAACATAAAGTATATACTACATAGTTAGCAAAAGATACACAACTAGGAAAAAAACTAAGCAATAAAAAACAACTAGAAAGAACACCCAACTCAAGACCAAATACAACTTTAATTTTTTATTTCTTTCACCCAATGTGTTAATAGCTTCTTCAAGAAGATTCCTTCCTCTTAATAAATCGGGTATGATCAACTTTGATCTTGCGCACATCGGTGGATCAAGCCAATCAAAGTCACTACAATTGGACCCTTATAAAGCATAAAACAAACAACAACTTTAGATAAGTAACATAACCTAATATCCCGTGTAACATTAGAGATCCTTACAATATGTGAGCAAGCATAAAAGCGACATCCTGGATGGTTGTCAGTCCATGATGTGCAAATAACGACAAGTCTTTCACAGAAACATCTAGCCATTGTGATGAACTGACTTTCAACGGTATTGAGGTTGAGGGAAGAGTGGGAATTAAACAAAGACTTTGGAAGGTGGTGAGGTTAAGTATACAATAGTTTGACTTTAGTTAGGTTAGGTTTATACACTATGGTTAAATTTTGTGATGTTAGGTTAAAGGTAAGGTTAGTTGGGTTGGTTTAAAATGGGGGGGGGGGGGGGGGGATGGTAAAGGAGTGAATTGCCTTTAGGTTTTAGTCAATATGACAAAAGTGGTAAAGGTTGAATCCCCAGTAGGTAACAAACGAAAGGACTGAACTTGCCTTCATATGACTGTTAAAAAAAACGGTTTACGAAACTATTGACGAGAAATGACGAAAAGTGTTATTTTCGAATAACCACAAAGTCGAAAAAAAGAAGATAAATGTAATAATAATGTTTTACTATGAGTATTAATTAATATGCTCCGAATCTTCGTGCTTAGCATAATGTTTAGTACTACATCCGTTCTAAAATTATTATTCACTATTTCATTTTGAGTGGTCTTAAAATAATTGTTCATTTTCAAAAATAAATAAGAAATTCAGTTTGAGTTTATTATATTACCCTCACTTGAGTTTATTAGTATAAGCATTAAAGAAGGTTTAAATTAATTACTTAACGGTAAAACTATCGTTTTATAAAAGTAAGAAATAAAAAGCTAAAATGGTGATATTTTCTTTAAACGGTGTGTTTTTGTCAGTAAATAATTTTTGAAACAAAAAGAGTACAAGATAATTATTGATTAACGACTTTAATAAAAAAATTCGGTTGGTAGAGATGCTTCAATTGAAAAATGATTTGTGTGTCTAAAACTTTAGATTTAAAGATGTGATTGGTAGATTTAAATAGTTGATTGGTGAGAAATGATGAAAGAGAAGAAGTGTGTGACACTTATCAAAAATGAATGATGTAAGTCTGTTAATAGGTTTCATTTTTAAGTTTATATATCACCACTCGCTTCAATTAATCGCCCCAAAGTGTCCCATATAAATGATAAAT
>BQNB010192686.1:0-11597 GCA_026074375.1 Tanacetum coccineum
TCATTAGATGGCCACGTGTCACCACCTAAGTGGTGCCACGTGGCGTAAACACTGTTCACCACCGTTGGTCAACCGCCGGTCAACCACCGTCGGACCACCGGTCAACGGTGGTCAACGGCGGTCAACATCGCCGGACCACCGGTCAACGGTGGCGGACCACCGTTGACCACCGCCGGACCACCGTCGGACCACCGGTCAACCGCCGGTCAACGGTGGTTGACGGTAAGTCAACTGGTGGGCCGGGTCGGGTATTGGGCCGGGTTGAGTCGGGTCATGGGCCGGGTCTGGTCGGGTCATGGGCCGGGTCTGGGTCGGGTCATGGGTCGGGTCGTGAGGGAAATAAATCCCTCCAAGGAATCGAACTCGGGACCTTTAGATATGAGGCTATGCCCACACAGCTTACCGCTGTGCCAAGCATAGCTTCAATAATATATATGCAAGGTTAAATATATAACCTTATTTTTGGCTTGGTCTGGTCATTTATAACTAAAGGTTCAAACAGGGACCAAAAAGGTTCAAAATAAAAAGGTTTAAATATAAAAGGCCGGTACCGTTGGACTCGTTTTTTCGTGCTCTTTCCAATGGTGTGATCGAGGAATATTCACGACTTCGTTTGGACCTCGATAAATGTGAAAACGTCGTCGAAAGTCACCCGAAAATTACCGTTTTTGCTCCCGTTTTCAATCCTTTTTACCTGTAAGACATAAAAACACAATACAAACATATTTGCAACATAATTATCTATATTTTAGTGTTTTTAGTCTTTTTATGGTGTTTTTCAGGATACAAAATATGTATATTTTAGCCAATATCAGTAGGTACAACAACAGCCAAGTCGGTCGGAGCTAAGTGCTCCTCCTCCTCCTCGTCCTCCTCGTCCTCGTCCTTATCCTCATCATTGGCATCATCCCTAGATGAATCACCGTCATCATCATCTCCATCATCTCCCCTCGTCTATAGGATAGTCAACCTGACCATCTTCTATCTCATCATCCTCGTACTCCTCTGGATCCTCCTCGGGATCCAACTCAGTAACATATTCGGGTGACTCAGCAGTAGGTGAATCAACAGGAGGTAATGGCTGCTCCTCAGCTGGAAACTCATGCTCATCCTCCAAAGGTATATACTCAGGGTATATAGGCTCTGGCACGTAGTCAGGATCATGTGCCTGTACGAACATAGGCTCACGCTCATCCTCGTCCTGAGGAACTGGCGGTGTCTGTGGATCCTTTGGGCCTGGTATGTAATCCGGTGATGGTGGGGCTACTGGCTGCATCGGGAGTCCGTCGTATCCTAATACGATGACCCGTGGGATGCCTCCCTCAGATATCTCCTCATCATCGGCTCCCTAGAAGGCTCTGCCGGGCTCAGAGTCGGTGTAAACGGAAGTGTAGGTAACCGCAGATGTCGCAGAAGACATGACTACTGCAAAAAGCAAAAATAACTTATATAAGTATTACTTATAGGAAAGATCGGTATGATATGTCTATAAGCCTTAATTATAAGGGTCTTATGGTAATATACGTAATATCCTTTATATATACGTATATCAATCAATCATGTAAGCACTTAGTACCCTACTAATGTTAAAATAGTGTGTATCATGTAAGCATATATGTGCTAGATGTAAACAAGTAAGTTGCAGAATGTAAGTCCCTCGCAAATCCCCATTTGTGAAAATGTGTTTAAAATGGTATAGTCCAGACAAAAACTTTTGGACCTGGTTCTCTATAACTTGGCTATTTTAGGTACCAATCTGTAACACCTCAAATCTTTTTCGTGAAGTACGCAGCGGAATGTTGAATATCTGAGGGCATTACTTTATGGATCAATAAGCACAAGATCTGAGATGCTACTAACGGTCGTTTGAATAGATACATTGGATTAACAAAAATAACTTGTTTGTTACATTAAGCCGTGGCCTTCACACTGCTTCAAAATTTAAAATAAAAGATTTGGTTTATAACAATTATCCCCAAAATGTAATAAGAACCCAAATCTTAAATGTTGACTCTTCAATTATTGACTTCCAATGTATCATCATACCTCGTGCCTTATTGACCTGAAAAACATGCTTAAAACGTCAACATTAAGTTGGCGAATTCATAGGTTTATGTAAATCAATTGTAGGACCGCAAGGTTTCCAAGTGTATGATTAAGCAACAAATGCAAACATCATAAAAAGTAATTACGTTTTCCTAAGCTCATGCACCGAGGCTTCGACTGTATATGAATGCAAATAAAATTTGCCAACAGGTGGCTCCCGTGAATGATGTGCCTAAACCTAGAAACTCACTAAATAAATTTGACATCGTTATGCGTTGTTCCCCAGTGATAAGCTAGTCACCCGATCAAGGATTGTACAATCACTAATAGATCTATTCATAACATTCGCGCCCACATAATGCAATTCCCAATTACATCTATGCAATTAACAGTTCATGATGATGGACATAATGGGTTATAGTTACTTAGGCAAACACGTAATCGTCGTATAAAATGTACACTTGCGTCCAATTTGTAAAACAAAGCATGTTCTCACCCCAAGGATGTAAATCATTTTAAATAACTGTAAAACCTGGGGCTATGAACTCAGCTGGTGATAGTCCTCTGAAATGATAATAGATATCCAAGTATGCCAATGAATCACACCGTCAAAATACTAAGTAAATACTGGCCAGTCTTAGATTATAAGATTCTAGGCTAAAGACTCATGTTATAAACTATAATAATTTGCTAGTTTTATATATATATATATATAATATATATATATATATACATATATATATATATACATATATATATATATATACTGTTATCACTTGTGTGGTGGGGCACATGATTATTGTATTTGTAATTTCGATGTCTCTTGGAAAGTGTATAAGCATTGTTAATAATTATTCATATTTATTAAGCCGTGTTCGAAACCGAATAATATCCGAATATATTATAACTCATCCGAATCGTTAGTGTTTGTAAAATCACTTTCGTTTATAAAATACCCTTAAGTTTCTTATAACTACAAAATAGTCCCTTAAGTTCCAGGAATGACAAAAACAGTCCCTATACTTTTAAAATCAGTCATTGACAGTTTTGACCCTATAGTTTGCAAATTGACACTTTTAGTCCATTAACTTGTAAAAATCGCATTTCAACTCCAATTAAGTTCTAATCGAAGGCATTTGGTTCATTAAGTTCCAATAAGTCAAATAAGCTGTGGTCAGTCTATAAATAAGCTCGGACGAGCTTATTTTGGCTTATTGAGCTTATTGGGCCTTATTGGGCCCGTTAAGGTCCAATAAGTTATCCAAGGGTCCAATTTAGATTTCAAAGGCACTTAAGTTCTCGTTAAGCCTATTTAAGTTTGTTTAAGCTGAAAATAAGCTCAGGAGAGTTTATTGGAGCTTATTCGAGCTTATTGGGCTAGTGAGCCCAATAAGTCAAAATAAGCTCCCCCCCCCTCCTCTCCATCCCCCCCGTCCCCGCGTCCCCGCATCTATAAATAAGCTCGGAGAGCTTATTTTGCTTTTTGAGTTATTGGGCCCTTATTGGGCCCGTTAAGGTCCAATAAGTTATCCAAGGGTCCAATTTAGATTTCAAAGGCACTTAAGTTCTCGTTAAGCCTATTTAAGTTTGTTTAAGCTGAAAATAAGCTCAGGAGAGTTTATTGGAGCTTATTCGAGCTTATTGGGCTAGTGTGCCCAATAACTCAAACCTGAAATACACTTAAAAGGTTTCCTTAGTATTTTAACTTATTTCTTAGACTCTTAACGCACTTAGGGTCTTGTTTAAGCTCGTTTGAACCTTGTCGGCTTATTCCATAAGCCATAAGCTCTCGGAATAATAGGCCTTTAGGACCATTATGAAACCCGATTAACACATGTTAAGCTTTTGCTGGGCTTGCTACTTGATTGGACCATTAGCCTTTTCTATGTTTATAATAAGCCTAACAAACTATTGAAGCTCACAAATAAGCTATCTAAGCTTATTTGTTACTTATGGGCTTCGTTTGGTCGCGAAAATGGGCTACCAAGAAATTTAAGGGTCCGTTTGTGTTTTTAATACACGACAAGGTACCATAGGGTCCATATGAGTTCAATAAGCCTTTTAGACATCTTAATAAGCTCAAAGAGCTTATTAATCATCGGTGGGCCCCATTATAAGGTCTGTTGGGCCTGTTTAGGTCTCGTAAAGGTTTGGTTATCTCCTTAGTGGCTCGTTAAGACTTATTTTAGGCGTCTCACTTAACCACGAGCTCAATAAGCTTCTTAACACTTCTATAAGCTTACGTGAGCTTAATATTAAGTTATGGGCCCCTTTTATACTCGCTAATGGACTGTTGGGCTTGACGAGGCCCATTAGTGGTTCGTTTCGTTTAGGTAATAATATAAGGATTTCGTTTAATAGTCCTAGTAACCACAAATGAGTTTGATTAGCTTATATACGGGTCGTGTCCATCACATGCATGCATTTCAATGACTAGTATACTCCTTCCAAGCCATAATATTGAGTTTACTTTAAAAGTTTACGTGTAGTTTTCGTAAAATTTCATGTGTATGAGTTAGTGTTTACGTTGGTGTCCACATTTGCATTTAACGAAATACGTTTAGCTTTTGCTTGTCATTAAACCTCATATTGCATGTTCATTTATATTATTAGCACCACACAAGATCGGATGTATGTATATATGTGTATGTGTGCCACACATAGGTCGAACCATGCGTGTTCACGCCCATGCAAGTTTGTTGACCACCTATTAACGTGACCTACACAACTAGACATCAAAGAAACGTGTATAGTACAAAGTGTATAGCTTGAACGCGACTTACAATGAGTCCTAAGGCTTTGGTTTGAGTGTGTGCGCGAAATGGAGACAACTCGCGTATGATTTATACATCCTAATGATTTACCAAGACTTCAAGACTTGTGTATACCTAATCCTAGCTTGTGTAAACCCTTATGGATCTTTGTTGGTTCGAAACAAAGTGAGTGGGTGTGTTTGTGACCTGAATAAGAAGATAGGCAAAGTAGAGAGTGTTTTGTGTATGTGTGGGTTGCAAGAGTGTAATATGGTGAGGTTGTGTGACTATTTATAGGCAATTACTTGGTTACATGTTTCTAGTTACACAAACAAACCAAACCGATCCAAGCCCTAGTGGTTTTGAAGTTTTCCTTTCAATTTATGTAATACTCCAGGCACGTTCTAAAGGTGCATGATGGCCATTTTTCACGACATGATTGTGGAAACAATGGAAGTCTTCATGGACGATTTCTCGGTCTTCGGGGATTCTTTCTTGTCTTGCCTTTCCCATTTAGACAAAATGCTAAAACGGTGCGAAGAAACCAACTTAGTTCTAAATTGGGAGAAGTGTCATTTCATGGTTAAAGAGGGCATTGTCTTCGGCCACAAAATTTCAAAGTCCGGGATTGAGGTCGACAGAGCTAAATTTGATGTTATAGCTAAACTCCCTCATCCGACTTTCGTCAAAGGCGTTTAAAGTTTTTTAGGTCACGCCGGGTTCTATCGTCGATTTATTCAAGATTTTTCAAAAATCGCCCGGCCGATGACCCATCTTCTCGAAAAAGAAACTTAGTTTATTTTATCAAAAGAATGTATTGAAGCGTTTAATATACTTAAAAATAAGTTAACCGAAGCCCCGATTTTAGTTACCCCCGATTGGGACCTATCATTTGAAATTATGTGCGACGCTAGTGATTATGCAGTAGGTGCAGTCTTGGGGCAACGTAAGACCAAACATTTTTAGCCTATACACTATGCAAGTTAGACCATGACGGATGCTCAAGCACATTACACGACTACGGAAAAAGAATTATTATCTATGGTGTATGCTTTCGAGAAATTCCTGCCTTACTTAGTCTTATCGAAGACCATAGTGTATACGGACCACTCGGCTCTTTAGTATCTTCTTGCTAAGCAAGATGCTAAACCGAGATTGCTCCGGTGGATTCTCCTACTTCAAGAATTTGATGTCATTATTCATGATAAAAAAGGAGCGGCGAATCTCGCGGCCGACCATTTGTCTAGATTAGAGAATCCTCATCAAGGTGATCTCGAAAAAAAGGAAATTACTAAAACATGTCCTCTCGATACTCTTGGAATGATATCTTTTCATGGTGATTCTAAAACATCGTGGTTTGCCGACATTGCAAATTATCATGCGGGGAATTTTGTAGTAAAAGGGATGTCTTCCCAACAAAAGAAGAAATTATTTAAGGACGTTAAGCATTATTTTTGGGATGACCCGTACTTGTTTAAGATTTGTGCGGATCAAGTGATCAGGCGATGTGTTCACGGCCAAGAATCCGTTGATATCCTCACGGCTTGCCTTAATAAACCCACTGGGGGACATCATGGTGCGAACTACACCGCTAAGAAAGTTTTTGATTCCTGTTTCTATTGTCCGATAATTTACCGCGATGCCCACGACATGGTAAAGTCATGTGACTCATGTCAACATCAAGGCAAAATCTCACAAAAAGACAAAATGCCTCAAAATGCAATTCAAGTATGCGAGATCTTTGACGTATGGGGTATCGATTTTATGGGACCGTTCTCGTCTTCTCGAGGGAACAAGTACATTCTTGTGGTCGTTGACTACTTTTCTAAATGGGTTGAAGAAAAAGCGCTCCCCACTAATGATGCCCGAGTTGTTGTTAAATTCTTGAAATCTCTTTTTGCCCGATTTGGAACTCCTCGTGCTATAATTAGAGATCGTGGTACTCACTTTTGCAATGACCAATTCGCGAAGGTCATGCTCAAGTATGGAGTTACCCACCGTCTTTCTACCGCGTATCATCCACAAACAAGTGGACAAGTGGAGGTTTCAAATCATGGTTTGAAACGTATTTTAGAAAGGACCGTAGGCGAAATCGTGCTTCATGGTCTGATAAGTTAGATGATGCTTTATGGGCCTTCCGTACCACATTCAAGACACCCATTGGGTGCACTCCTTATAAGCTCGTGTACGGCAAGGCTTGTCATCTTCCTATCGAACTAGAACACAAGGCCAATTGGGCCTTAAAGCATTGTAATTTTGACCTTAAGACCGCGGGGGATCACCGGAAAGTCCAAATGAATGAATTAAATGAACTCTGAGATCAAGCTTACGAGAACTCTTTAATGTACAAAGAGAAAACGAAGAAGATTCATGACTCCAAGATTAAGAACCGCGTCTTCAATGTTGGTAATCGAGTTCTTCTCTTCAATTCTCGATTAAAGATTTTCTCAGGCAAGCTCAAAACCCGTTGGACCGGACCATTCACCGTTGCTCAAGTTTTCCCTTATGGAACCGTCGAGTTATCTCAAACCGACGGACCAAACTTTAAGGTGAACGGTCATAGACTTAAACATTATTTTGGAGGGGACATACCACCGATGGTTGTCTCGAATCTCCAAACTTTCCCCATGACCACTAAATTCGGGGACGAGTCAGGCTCGTGACTCGGTTATCAAAAATAAGTGCTTCGTGGGTGGAAACCTATGCTTATCCTTAGTAATAGTATATTAGTAGGAATAATAATGATGTGAGGAGGCTCGCCTCTTCCTTTCTCGTATTTTGTGTTTTGTGTTTTATGTCCAGGATTGCCCCGGATTATGAAGACTCTCATGCTCGTGGTTTTGTCCATCGTTCACTCGATCTTCAATCCTTCGCTTGCTTATATATGGGAATCCGATATCCTAGATCTTATCGATTAACGTTTATCTATTAGCATAATTAATAAACGGCTTTAGATTTGCGTAAAGACCCTTTAATATTTGAATTATGCCTTGAAATTAGTATGGGGTGAGAGTCTCACATTGAGGACAATGTGTAGTTCTAGTATGGGGGGATCTTTCGATTTGATCTTACTTGCATTTTCCTTGTCTTCACGTAACCCCGTTTTGCCACCAAAAATAGCAAAAATATGCCAAAATTAAAAAAATTCAAAAATAGAATAAGTGTTTTGACATGAATTTTTGTCTTTTTAAGGAATAAATTTTGACTTGATCGAGCATGTTGCGCTCTAGCTTGCCCCTTAACTTATATAAATTTAAGTTTTTGCTAGTCTTTTATACAAAAAGCTTTAAAACGCGAATTCTAGCTCGAAAAAGCCTAGAGTTTGTAAGTTTCCATGATAGACTTTAAATATGCAAAGCTTGTTTTATTAGACTAAGCATTCGCGGATCTTTTTAGTAAAGATTTTAAATTTGCGAAGAACGAGAAATGATAGAGTTTTATATAAGTTAGATGTTAAACGTGGAGTAGTTGGATCTCTTTTCCGTTAGCTGCGCATAGAGTTTATTTTGGCATTTTTGCTCCCTATCAGCGTAATAAACGTTATTTATTGTTGAATAAATAAAAGTTATTTATGTTTTTGTCGAGTATTGCTTAGTTTAAATCACTTCCGATAGAGATTCCCTTCTGGTGAAAGTAAGGTACACTCTCATCGAGGGTTTTTGTTAGTGTTGTGGGGAAATAGGCTACGACTTCCTGGACTGCTCTCTCCGTTGTCTAGGTAGTTACAAGATATAGGACTTGAAATTTGGTTATAATAATTTAAGTAATTAACGAGCCAAATATGACCTACTACATACTTAACGGCTCACAACGATGTGGTAGTCGTTTTAAAGGGTGGAGGTAATAATAATAATAAATAACTTGTCACGGATCGATAACAGTTTACTGAACTAGCATGCCGGCTCACATTCCATGTCGGCAGTCTGCAATAAGAAGGTCTATTGTAAGAATAATTATCTTATGACTGATAAAAGTTGGTTGGCATCTTGCCGGCCTCACAACCCGATGTTGCAGCCTTCAAAACAGGTCGTGGATCACGTGAGTGTTGAAATAAGACTCCTGGAACATGGTCGGCTCGTATACCGATGTGGCAGTTGTTTAAAGGACTCGAGTTTAATATGTTGACTTCACTAAATAATGATAAAGCCAAATTTCGGATCCTTCGGGGTTATTGAAAAGGATAGACCCTAAATTGTGCGATATTTAGAAACTTAATGTGGGACCTATCTTACCATAATCGTCTCCATTTAGGAAAGGATGTCAAATAATTATCGTCTTATCCTGGGTTTACCATTTATCTTGTCAATATGAATTTAATTTATTTGCACAACTAATAATAATAAAAATTCCTTTAGGGATTATGGAAATTAGGGAGCACAAAGTAGCTATGCATTCACAATTAGCATTTATGAGTAGTGTTGGCATCTTAATTTGTATTTAACAATGATTTCGTTTTTAAGCTTGGTTTGGGGCAGGTAACAAAATCAAGGACGATGAATTTATCCTTTTAGTGTTTCTTGCTCCATGAAGTATGTTATGAATTAATGATAATAATAAATGCATAAAAATGGTAAAACGGGGTGTTTCTTAACCATTGATTTCTTAGTCCCCTTAGATGAGCACTTAGCTACTTTTCGAGGTGATTAGTTTAGGGGGATTGAAATTTTTGGTTTTAAGCGTGTATTTATAACATTACGTGAGGACACGACAATAGTTTAGTATGGGGGATTTTTTATATGTGTTTAATCACATATCATTTTACCTTACTAAAATGAGCTAAAAAGACCAAAAATATATGAAAAACGCATTGTATATGTGTGATTTGTAATTTATGTCTTGCAGGTAACGGTTATGTCAAATATGGACAAAAAACGAAGCAAAACAAACAAAACTGAGCACGGGATTGGAAAGAGCGCGGAAAACCAAAGCCGGAGGAATTTTTATCTTTATTGGGCCAACCCGTACCTATTTAATGGGCCAAGTCAGCCAATTAAGATTTATATTACATAAACCTTAGCCTTTAAAATACCATTAATCTAAATCCATAACCTCCGGCCCAAAACAAAGTCCAAGCCCATTCCTTATCTAAGTCAAACCTTGATATACACTTGGTCAATCAACGGGTCAAATTTACTGTACCCTTTCCCTCCCACCATTTTTACACCTGAACAAAAGACACATAGTACGGGTTAAATCCATTCACCCACACCCTCAAGTGCTTCTAGAACATCAAACCTGACAATTCTGACACCCAATTTAGCTACGCTAGCAATCCCCAGCTCTCTCATTGGTTGAAGATGCGTGACACATGATCCAAGGGCTAAGAATGATAGATTATGAGGCGGTTTGGATTGGATGGACAAGATTGAAGGCTTGGGACGCTCCTCCATGATCTAGAATCATCCTCTCATTGCTTTAAATAGGGCCTCCTCAACACACAATGGAAGTCGTCTAGCTTTTTATAGTTGTAGTAGCTTATTTTAGCTTATTTAGCAATTTAGCTTAATGTTCTTTTTATAAATGTAATTTCCTTATGAAATCCTTGTAATCTCTTTAATATTAATAAAAAGTTCAGTTTCATTTTTAGAGTTTAAATTATGTTTTCCTTTTAATGCTATTATTGTGTTCAAAATGATTAAATAAGCTCAAATAAGCTCATTACTGTATAAGCTATCATTTAAGTAGTTAAGTTTGTTTTAAGCTTAACTAATTAAACTCATTACTCAAAAGGACCTAAAAAGGGGCATGTTAAGCTGTTTTGGATGGTAAGCCAAATTGGGATGGGCTTATGGACAATACCAGCTTATCTATGATAAGCTGGAGCTTGTTGATTTAAGCTCTATAGAGCACTTAAGGTCCCTGTTCAGCTGGGACAAAAGTACTTTCTCTTTTCTCTCATTTAAAGCTTAATTTGTATGTTGCTTATTATCTGCTTATTTCAGCTTATTGTCTGCTTATCCTAGTTTATTTGTGCTTATTTTATATAAATATAGCTTAGAATACTTAGTTATTAGTTTTAATCAGTTTAGTTCAAGTTTGTATTGTTCTGTCCTAGTGATATTGGCTAAAATATACATATTTTGTACCCTGTAAAATACTATAAAAAGACTAAAAACACTAAAATATAGATAATTATGTTGCAAATATGTTTGTATTGTGTTTTTATGTCTTACAGGTAAAAAGGATTGAAAACGAAGCAAAAACGGTAATTTTCGGGTGACTTTCGACGACGTTTTCACATTTATCGAGGTCGAAACGAAGTCGTGAAAATTCCTCGATCACACCATTGGAAAGAGCACGAAAAAACGAGTCCAACGGTACCGGCCTTTTATATTTAAACCTTTTTATTTTGAACCTTTTTTGTCCCTGTTTGAACCTTTAGTTATAAATTACCAAACCAAGCCAAAAATGAGGTTATATATTAAATCTTGCATATATATTATTGAAGCTATGCTTAGCACAGCGGTAAGCTGTGTGGGCATAGCCTCAAGGTCCCGAGTTCGAACATGGGTGAGGGATTTATTCCCTCACGACCCGACCCGGCTTCCGACCCGACCCATGACCCGGTCCAGACCCGGCCCAGACCCGATCCAGACCCGGCCCAGACCCGATCCAGACCCGGCCATGACCCGCCGGTTGACCGGTGGTCCGGCGGTGGTCAACGGTGGTCCGCCACCGTTGACCGCCGCCGTTGACCGGTGGTCCGGCGGTGGTCAACGGTGGTCCGCCGCCGTTGACCGTCGTTGACCACCGTTGACCGGTGGTCCGGAGGCGGTTGACCGGAGGTTGACCGGCGAT
>BQNB010192688.1:0-11597 GCA_026074375.1 Tanacetum coccineum
GCGGTTGACTTGGCTCTGCTTTTGGGTACAAGACATAATAGTCAAATTTTCCCGAAGGTTCTCCAAGAAGTCCAACTGTTGGATCACCCTTTTCATACCTTCTTTTGAGTTTTTGTTGCGAGGATTTCCGCTTCTTAGGAAGATCTTCATCATCATTAATTTTTGTGGCTTCATCTAGACAACTTTCACAATTACATACATCCCACCATATGTGTTTAACTTCTTGATCGGGCTCCTGATCTGTTGGTGTGATCATATGTATCCCTCTGGGAAAAACATTTTCTGAATTGGGTTGTGAGGATGAGAATTTGATCTCGACTAAGCCATTCTCGTGTCTCACAAATTCTAGAGCTGATGTTAACCAAACAGGAGCCTGATGAATCTGTTCATAATTGGTTATCCATTTTTTTGGAAGCAATTTAACTAATTCATCTTGGGATAACTGCATGGGGACATAAGTACAGGTTGGTGTTGCGTTAGAGTCAACATCTTTCATCAAAGCATCTCCTACATTATCTTGGCCTGGAACCAGAATGTCTAGCGAATGATTTTGGACTCGGTGGGCCATTTGGTAATGAAAGGTAGCCTGGAACGTATTCACTTAAGGTGTGCCACCAATCTAGATTTGGGCTTTGAGAGCTGTACGTAATGACGGATCATTGAGAGGCATGTTGAAATTTGGGTAAAACGTGACAAAAATTGTTCCTGCATTTAAAGTAGTTTGTATGGTACCAATACATGCGTGTTGTTATTCTACAAACCTTGTATCAAGCAAGGCTATCCAAGAATATGCAGGAAGACCTTTTCTGCCATGAAAGGTTAATGTTAACCTTATAGAACCAAAATGAATATGTGTGTATCCTTGTGCTAAACAATGGCAAGGAGGGTCAGATGGTAGTGACAAAGATACCAAGTCTTCAACTTAGGATGCTGGTAATTGATGGGAGTCAAATTTAGAGGTTTGGACGAACTCTTGGATTTGTTTGTTTGGTGCATATCCTATCAATTGTTTGACTCTTTTAGTGATTGAGTTGGTTGGCTTTATGAAGATTTGGTAAGGGTTTACCAAAGGCATTTCACTTACGGTAATTCTGGAATCATCTGGAACATAGGAAATTTCATATAGTTGATCTATTTTAGATGTAAAGGACCGACGAAAACTAGAGGAGGGTGAACGACTAAAGAGGTTGTTGTTACTCATGATTTTAAGAATTATAGACTTTATTTTCTAACTCTATATTCTCTCGGAGGAAACAAATGCGACCACTATTGTTGACTTACATATCCTGCAACAGCCCTGATAGAAGATAGAAAATAAAAGGCTCCAATTCTTAAAATTATATACTTCAAGGCTTTAAATTAAATTCTGAGGTTCTAATGTGAAAGATCAGTAACTAGGCTGCAATCACAGAGCATACTATTCAAGAACTTAATTAAAGGAAGTACATAAGTATCGACATGGTAAGAGCGTATGGCTCTGATACCAAAGGATGTATGTAATTGTGAAAGTTGCCTAGATGAAGCCGCAAAAATTGATGATGATGAAGATCTTCCTAAGAAGCGGAAATCCTCGCAACAAAAACTCAAAAGAAGATATGAAAAGGGTGATCTAACAGTTGGACTTCTTGGAGAACCTTCGAGAAAATTTGACTATTATGTCTTGTACCCAAAAGCAGAGCCAAGTCAACCGCTATCACCACCACACAAGACTCCACCATCACCACATAAACCCCCACCAACATCACCACCACCACCTAAACTATCACCATACAACCAAAAGGCCTTATCCATCCTCCATCAAGACTCACCAGCATTTCCAATAACCAAAGATCCTTCATGTTCATATTTATAAGAATACGAGCAAGAATTCCCAGCCCTCACTCCCTTTGAACACCTTGATAGTCGTACTAAACATGATTGGAAGATAAAAAAACCCAACAACTCTAGGTCCAATTGGGCATGCAAACACAATCAGTCCCGCTGAAGCCACCCTGAATTGGTAGAGTGAAAACGATATTGCTCATAACAAAGTTCTTGTGAAAATTCTCTCACAACAAGGTATGATCACAAATAGTCAAGAGTATCTTTCATCAAGAGTTAGATCCCTTGAGAGTATCATCAATGAACTCCGTTTTAAAATCCAAGAACTTCACCGAGAAATCATCCAAATCATTCGAACCTCGCCTATAACTCAACCTTCATCCTCTATCTCCCAGAAAGAGGCTGAAATAAAGAACTTAAAGAATCAACTCCAAGATCTAGAATGACAACATAAACAAAATATAATCACCTATCTTATTGATGATCCATGGAGGTTACCATCAATCCCTTTTGTAGGTGTCTCATTTGACCCACAACCGTTACCCCAGTCCTACACCCACACACCATCACCATCACTAAACATATGGGCGTCATAACAAAGAAGGCTAAAACCATCCAACATAAAGGAGTCAACCTTTTCACAAGAATCATAATCCATTGTTGACGTTGTTGCTTCAACCAAAACCACTGATGTCCTCCCGATTCAGAAGGTGAACCTTGTTTCAATGTTTTTAAACTCACCCACCCAAACCGACAAGCCCCAAAACCCCCAATTCATTGCCCCAGTCATCAAGCCTCAAAAGGACTATGAAGAATTTGACAATGTTGAATCATTTGAACATTTATTCATGGCTGAACCGAAAAATGCAGAATCAACAGTCCAGTTTGATGCAGAAGAATATGAAGAACACCAGGGAAACCCAAACTAAGAGACTCCCACAGAGTTCCCAAAGTCCGACATAAAACAATACTTCACTTTCGACGACGTACCACCATCAAAATGGCGTGAAAGAAGCATCGAGATGCTAACTTGGTGTACAACAGAATTGCAGTATTATACCATTGACGTAGTCATAAAGAGATTCTTAACCAGGCTCCAAGGACGTCTTAGAGACTGGTATCACAGTCTTGGCAAATATCACCAACTTTAGATACAACAGTCAATATCTCCTGAAGCATTCATGAGTATTATATACTCAGAATTTATTGGCAGCCTATGGGAACACACAACCCATGCTAGAGAAGAATTCCTCAAGATGAAGTGTTGTTCCTTCTAGAAAAAATATTTAGAAAAACACTATGATCGCATGTCCTAACGATTCTACTGTTTAAATGGAGTAGATGATGTCAATCTAAAGCAAGTCTTTCTTAACTTCTTTCCAGAATCTCTTGGAAACGAAGCATATCAGGCTTTAGAAGCAAGAAATGTCACAATAGCCCAAACAACCCTTTGCGACATGTACCAGTTAATTCTTAATGCTTTGGTAAAACTTTGCAACCAGAAAAAGTTCCTTGCTGAATTCGAAAGAACTGGAAAACGCCTTGGAACAACTTGTGATGACAAATACCTGCAGATAAAATGTAAAGATAAGTCATCATGCGATTGTACTCACACAAAAAAGAAATTCCACTCTAAAAGATTTTTAAGTCTCTCTGGTAAACCCCGGTTTTCTAGATGAAGCAACAAGAAGTGGAAATTCATAAGAAAGAAAAAGCAACGACGCAGAACATCTGACAGGTGCTTCTTTTGCCAAAAAAGGTCATTTTGCAAGAAATTGTCCGGATAAGAAAAGATCTCAGGCACTGATCCAGGCTTTAAATCAAGTAGAACCAGTTGATGTTTCTGATCTAGAGTCACTTTATTCTCTAGATGATGAGCCCAGTGACTCAGTCTTGTGCACGATCGCCTACTCAGATTTTTCATCCGATGATGATTCTGACACAGATTCACTTGAAAGTGATTCTGATTTTGGGGTCCACATGATCAACCCAATACCGCACGTCTTACCAATACAAGAAGACCCACCATTGCCACTAGCAAAAATTCACCTCCTTACGGATGCATACGCCAAGCCTATTCCGGTTATTGCATTCTTTGATACTGGTTCCTCAGTCTCCATTTTGAATCCTAATATCCTCCCAGATCACTATTGGAAGCCTCACCACCAGAATTTCATGGCTGCTAATGGGGAAAAATTTGTCATTGACAAAATAAGCGTCCCTATTAATATTCGATTGTTTCCAAAATGCGTAATTAAAAGAAGGCTCTTAGGTTCAAGCTCCCATGGAAAAGATCTCTTGATTGGTTTTGACATCCTGCATAAACTACCAAACTTACGTTGGACAGGTGAAGGTCTTCACTACAGAAGCTTTTTTAATCCGTGGACAGCCATGCATCGCCTTTTTGTCGCAAGCATCACCCCACCCATATTCAATATCAGCAGTATAAAGCAAAGACTCATCCAAACCTGTTGTGCCTCCTCCCATACCGAATGCCTAACCAAACACCCTTCATCGTTATGGTTGAATCCTTCATTTTTTGTCTCACTCCCTTTTAAACAAAACGAAGATGTCAACCCTACAAAAGCAAGTCACCCTGGAATAAACCCCGATCATTACTAACTTGCCAAGGAAGAGTGTGAACAACTGGTTTTCCAAGGCATTATTGAACCCACTACTTCACCAAGGGCATGTGAAGCTTTTTATGTCAATAAGAGAAGCGAACAAGTTCGTAAAAAACTGAGATTGGTTATTAATTATTAGCCTCTAAATCATTTTTTAGCTGATGATAAATTCCCACTCCCGCAAAAGAAATCCTTGTTTCTGCACTTGGCAGATGCTAAAGTTCTTTCTAAGTTTGATCTCAAATCTGGGTTTTGGCAGTTAGGTATCAAGCCTGAAGACAGACTAAAAACAGCGTTTTGTATACCAGATCATCATTACCAGTGGAAAGTAATGCCGTTTGGTTTAAAAAAAATGCTCCACCAGCTTTCCAAAAAGCAATGATAACCATTTTTGAGGAAATCCTCGCCAATACACAAGTATACATTGATGATATCCTCTTATTTTCCCTAGATGAATAGTCTCATGCCGAATTACTTTCAAAGTTTTATTCTCTAGTCACCAAGTATGGGATTATGTTATCAGAGAAGAAGATGAAAGTTGGAGTGACCACAATCCAGTTCCTTGGCATGGAAATCTCCAATGGGAAATACCAGCCCCAACCACATGTGGCCTAAGAATTACTAAAGTTCTCGGATGAATTATCTTCACAAAAGATGATTCAGCAGTTCCTTGGGTTAGTCAACTATATGGCAGATTTCTTGCCAAAATTGTCACATCACACTGCCTTGTTGTTCCCCATGTTAAAAAGAATCCCCCACCGTAGACGCCACGACAAACTGATGTAGTGAAAGCGATCAAGTGCCTAGCAAAAAAGATGCCTCCACTAAAGATTCCTGCCTCCGTAGAAAAAAGAATCCTACAGACAGATGCAAGTGATGAGTGTTGGGGAGTGGTCTTACTTGTTCAAGATAATAATAATAAAATACACGTTTGTGGATACAAGAGTGGCACGTTTAAATCATCTGAGCAGCATTATCACTCCATGTTCAAAGAAATCATTGCAGTCAAACGAGGCATTGAGAAGTTCTAGTTTCATCTAATAGGACATGAGTTCCAAGTTGAAATGGACAGGTCTTCCTTTCCACGCATGCTATAGTTCAAAAGAAAGATGCTCCCTCATGCACAACATTTGAGGTGGTCAAATTGGTTCTCATAGTGGAAGTTCACAGTAAAACACATCAGAGGAACATAAAACGTCCTTGCAGACTTTCTCTCTCGTCCAAAGACCTATAAATCAGAAGAAAACTACCCAAAAGGTGCAAGCCAAGTTCAGAAACACACTCCACACCTTCTCTCAATGGTTTTCTCGGTCACTTCCCATAACAAAGAAGGATCTTCTTCTACCCCCACTCCACCGATCCCTGTTTTTGATCTACCAGAGGAGATAGTTGAAACGATTAGAGACTTGACTTTTGAGAAAAGAGCTAGATTATGCTACAAAACATTTCTTGCTATCCTCCTTAAAAACCATAGGTTGTGCATAAAAGGCCTCAGGTTTCACCTAGACTAACCATTCCTCAATATCTTCCACATCCATGACCTATGGAGGTTTCCAAAAGAAGCACTGTGCTTTTTCTACTACCTCTTTAAACCCTTCACGATTGGCATAACCTTCAATGCAGAAAAAATCCTATCATATGTCATTAAGAGCCAGTTTAAGGATGTCCCCCCCACTCTAAACATTTACTTACTATGCTACAATGGTTTGTCCCACATCACCAATGGACCAGATGGTTAACAACCACCGGAAAAGGGACTTACGTACTGGTAATGTTTCGAAGGCCAGGGTCTTTCCTACCACCTAAAGCCGTTAATGATGATGGATCAGTTATGTACCACGCCCCATATTGCTTTATTCATGACTGGTACAAGGTTAACCCATCCAGCAGAAGGTGTGAAAGAAAACTCCAAACCCTTTATGCAGACACAAGAAGTTTGATGGCAAGAGCAAACGGCGTTGACCCAGACAAGATTCCATATTACGTAATGTGGAACATATCGGTATGGAGTAAAGACCATCCAGATGCATACAAATGGATCAAAGCAAATGGACAGTGGCTCTATGACAACTTTGATCATTGTGAAGTAGAAACATCAGATGATGATGATGATGCTAGATCACTTTGGTCTTCAGATGACGATGAACATTTCGATCCATTCGAAGATGACCCGACACACCCTGATGCTCGCTGGAGTCCATGAAGAAGGCTAAACATTTAATGTTTAGTATAATAATATTTTAAGTGTGTTTTATTTGCTTAATTATGTTTAATATCTCTAGTATGTTCTAGTGTGGAATAATGACATATGCAATGATGTCATGCCTTAAATGATGTAAGCGCTTATGTCATAAGGCAATTATGTAAAAAAGTAAGTATGCTTGTACTATAAGCTTGTGTGTTGTACCAATCAAGGCTATAAATAGCCATGTATCTTGCCATTGTAAGGCATCAAAATTTGAAGTAATATATGTGTGTTTCTTATACTTCTCTCTCTACAATCTTCTCTCTATAATCTTCTCTTAACTTCTTAAGTTTCTTCTACATATAGTCTAGTCTTCCATAGTTCTTACAGGTCTTCTATAGATCTGCACAACTCCCCCCACCCTTTGGTATCAGAGCCATACGCTCTTACCATGTCGATACTCATGTACTTCCTTTAATTAAGTTCTTGAATAGTATGCTCTGTGATTGCAGCCTAGTTATGGTTGGCGGGGTTTTGGTTGAACCTGGCTCTGATACCAAAGGGTGGGGGAGTTGTGCAGATCTATAGAAGACCTGTAAGAACTATGGAAGACTAGACTATATGTAGAAGAAACTTAAGAAGTTAAGAGAAGATTATAGAGAGAAGATTGTAGAGAGAGAAGTATAAGAAACACACATATATTACTTCAAATTTTGATGCCTTACAATGGCAAGATACATGGCTATTTATAGCCTTGATTGGTACAACACACACGCTTATAGCACAAGCATATCTCACTTTTCTTACATTAATTGCCTTTATGAATAAGCGTATACATCATTTAAGGCTTGACATCATTGCATATGTGTCATTATTCCACACTCAGAATATACTAAGATATGAAATCATTATTAGCAAATAAAAACACCTTTTATATAAATGTTATTACTACTAAACTATAACACTTTAAAAGTTTAGCTGCTTCATGGACTCCAACGAGCATCAAGGGGTTGTCGGGTCATCTTTGATTTGGATAGATGTTCATGTCATCTGAAGGACCCAGAGTGATCGCTTCGTCATCATCATATGATGTTTCTACGTCACAAATGATAAAAGTTGTCATGAGCCATTGTCATTTGCTTAATCCATTTGTATGCATATCGGATGGTCTTTTACTTAATCCGCTATGTTCCACATTACGTATATGAATCTTGTCTGGATCAACTGCCATTTGATCGTGCCTATAAAATTCTTGTGTCTGCTAAAAGGTTCGGAGTTTTCTTTTCAACCTTCTGCTGGTATGGGGTTACCTTTATGTAGCAAAATCATGGAATAAGCATATGGGCATTGGTACATATGATCCATCATCATTAACGGCTCTAGGTGGTAGGAAAGATCTGGCTTCGATAGAACATTTATGTACGGTAAGTCATTTTTTCGGTGGTTGTTAACCATCTATGTTATGGTGATGTGGGACAAACCATTATAGCTAGTAAGTAAATGTTTAGAGTGGGGGGGGGGGACATCACCTTAAAACTGGCTTTAACGCACATATGATAGGAGATTTTCTGCTTTTGAAGTTATGCCAATCATGAAGCTTTCAAAGAGGTAGTAGAAGAAGCATAGTGCTTTGTTTGGAACATCATTGGCTTTGGGTTTTGGAAGATGTTGAGGAATGGGTAGTCTGGGTGAAACCTGAGGCCTTTTATGCACAACCTATGGTTTTTGAGGAGGATAGTAAGAAACGTTTTGTAGCATAATTTAGCTCTTTTTTCAAAAGTCAAGTCTCCAATCGTTTCAACTATCTCCTCTGGTAGATCAAAAACAGGGATTGTTGGTGTGGGGTTGGAAGAAGATCCTTCTTCCTTATGGGAAGCGACCGAGAACACCATTGAGAGAAAGTGTGGAGTGTGTTTCTGAACTCGGCTTGCAATCTTTGGTTGTTTTCCTCTAATGTATAGGCCTTTGCGACGAGTGAGAAAAGTCTTGCCAAGGACGTTTTCTGTTCCTTTGATGTGTTTTACTGTGAACTTCCACTGTGAGAACCAATTTGACCACCTCAAAAGTTGTGCATGAGGGAGCATCTTTCTTTTGAACTGTAGCATGCGTGGAAAGGAAGACATGTCCATTTCAACTTGGAACTCATGTCCTATTAGATGAAACTAATGCCTCGTTTGACTTCAAGGATTTCTTTGAACGTGGAGTGATAATGCTGCTCAGATGCTTTAAACGTGCCACTCTTGTATCCACAAACGTGTCTTTTATTATTATTATCTTGAACAAGTAGGACCGCTCCCCAACACTCATCACTTGCATCTGTCTGCAGGATTCTTTTTTCTGAGGAGGCAGGAATCTTTAGTGGAGGCATCTTTTCTGCTAGGCACTTGATTGCTTTCACTGCTTCAGTTTGTCTTGACGTCCACTGTGGGGGATTCTTTTTTAACATGGGAAACAACAAGGCAGTTGATAAGTGACATTTTGGCAAGAAATCTGCCCATTTAGTTGACTAACCCAAGAATATGTTGAATCATCTTTTGTGACGTTAATTCTTCTGGGAACTTTAGTAATTCTGGGGCAATATGGGTTGGGGCTGGTACTTTTCTGTCGGAATTTTCCATTGCAAGAGTACTGGAGTTTTGGGTCACCCCAACTTCCATCTTCTTCTCTGATAACATAATCCCATACTTGGCGACTAGAGAATAGAACTTTGAAAGTAATTCTGCATGAGACTGTTCATCCGGGGAAAACAGGAGAATATCATCAATGTAAACCAGTGTATTGGCGAGGATTGGCTCAAAAATGGTTATCATTGCTTTTTGGAAAGCTGATGGAGCATTTTTTAAACCAAACGGCATTACTTTCCACTGGTAATGATGATCTGGTATACAAAACGCTGTTTTTGGTCTATCTTCAGGCTTGATACCTAACTGCCAAAACCCAGATTTGAGATCAAACTTAGAAAGAACCCTAGCATCTGCCAAGTGCTGAAACAAGGATTTCTTCTGCGGAAGTGGGAATTTATCATCAGCTAAAAAATGATTTAGAGGCTGATAATTAATAACCATTTCTAGTTTTCACGAACCTTGTTCGCCTTCTATTATTGATATAAACAAGCTTCACATGCCCCATGGTGAGTGTAGTGGAGTCAAATGATGCTAGGCGGAACCAGTTGTTCACATCCTTCTTAGCAGTTGGTAATGTCAGGGGTCATTCTCGGGTCACTTGCTTTTGTGGGAAGCTTGACTCTCTCGTTTTGTTTAAAAGGAGTGAGACAAAAAATGAAGGATTCAACCATAACGGTGAAGGGTGTTTGGTTAGGAATTCGGTCATGAAAGGTGCAAACAGGTTTGGATGAGTCTTTGATTTATAATCGCTTGAAGTGTTAAATATTGGTGGGGATTGCTTGACGACAAAATAGGCGATTGAGCATGGCTGTCCATGGATAAAAACAGCTTCTGTAATGAAGGACCCTTCACTGGACCAACGTATGTTTGCGTAGTTTATGAAGGATGTTCAAAACAATCAGATATTTTTCTATAGGAGCTTGATACTAAGAGCTTATTTTTATTACAACATTTTGGAAAACAAACGATGTATTAATAGGGCGACGCTTTTTTGTCAAATGAACAATTTTGTCCCCGCCATGTAGCAGCATTTGAAATTCTTGGTGGTGAGTTCCAATTCGTGACCTGGGGGATATTGAGGGATTCTACGGATTGGAGCAATGAGGAAAACAGTATCAAAGAATGCAATAACCGGAATAGGCTTGGCGTATGCATCCGTAAGGTTGTTGCTTCAACCAAAACCCCTGATGTCCTCTCGATTCAAAAGGTGAACCCACCATTGCTAAGTCAACCGCCATCACCACCACACAAGATGCCACCATCACACCTTATAATCCCCGGACGAACCAATTACATCACACCACCACTAAAACTTCATCCATACAACCAAAAGGCCTTATCCATCCTCCATCATGACTCACCGGTGTTTCCAATAACCAAAGAACTTTATCTCATATTCACAAGTATATGTGACTAATTCCAGCCCTCACTTGCCTCTTTGAACCACTTCGAATCGTCGTACTAAACATGATTGGAAGATAAAAAACCCAACAACTATCGGTCCAACTGGGCATGCAAACACAATCAGTCCCGCTGAAGCCACCCTGAATTGGCAAAGTGAAAATGCTGTTGCTCAGAACAAAGTTCTTGTGAAAATTCTCCCACAACAAGGTATGATCATAAATAGTCAAGAGTATCTTTCATCAAGAGTTAGATCCCTAGAGAGTATCATCAATGAACTTCGTTTCAAAATCCAAGAACTTCACTAGGAAATCATCCAAATCACTCGAACCTCGCCTACAACTCAACCTTCATCCTCTATCTCCCAGAAAGAGGCTGAAATAAAGAACTTAAATAATTAACTCCAAGATCTAGAACGGCAACATAAAAAAAAGAGAATCACCTCTCTTATTGATAATTCATGGAGGTTACCATCAACCCCTTTTGTAGGTGTCTCATTCGACCCACAACCGTTACCCCAGTCCTAAACCCACACAACATCACCATCACTAAACATATGGGCGTCAGAACAAAGAAGGATAAAACCATCCACCAAAAAGGAGCCCACCTTTTCACAAGAATCACAATCAATTACTGACGTTGTTGCTTTAACAAAAACCCTTGATGTCCTCCCGATTCAAAAGGTGAAACCTGTTTCACTATTCTTAAACTTACTCACCCAAACTGGCAAGCCTCAAAACCCCCAATTCATTACCCCAGTCATCAAGCCCCAAAAGGACTATGAAGAATATGACAATGTTGAATCATTTGAACATTTGTTCATGGCTGAACCAGAAAATGCAGAATTAACAGTTCAGTTTGATGCAGAAGAATATGAAGAACACCAGGAAAACCTAAACCACCCCACAGAGTTCCTAAAGTCCGACATAAAAAAATACTTCA
>BQNB010192692.1:0-11597 GCA_026074375.1 Tanacetum coccineum
TGTAGTTTGTGTGGAACTATCCATATTGGCTACAACCCTTAAACAGGCTAGAAAGATCTATATTGAATTAGGATCTATAGGTACAATGATATATGTCTTTGTGACATTGCATGTCTATGTGACATTGCCGGAACATTCTGGAGTGATACTATAAATTAGTATTCACAATGATTGAATGGAAATCCTACCAGTGCTAACGCCATGCCAACGATGAACGTAGGTCACTATTTGAAAATGATTTTTTAATAATTCAAATAAGTGCAAACTAGTATTCTAAGTGATTTAGTAGTTATGTGTTTCCCATGGTAACACAACACTAAGTTTACGAGATCATTGCTTATTTGGATTTTTATGATCATATTTCCGCATCCTTATCATGAGATATTGATTTGATCATATTTTTCAAATATTTCATCGGGAATTTTTCAAAGCATGATCTTGTGATGTATGAACTTCATGGTTAATGTGAAAGATGGTTCTTACTCTGATAATTCTCCATTTCATCTTCTACAACATATAACAACAACATATCTACCTTTCACAAGCATGTCATCTTCAACGAATCTTATAATGACAAAAGTTTCTTTCAACCTTCACAGGAATAATAGCAATCAAGTTTGCTGGTTTGAGAAAGCTTATGGTTATTTTAGAGGAGTATGTTTGTTTATAAAGGAGAGAATGTTTGTTTCTTAAAGAGAAAAGAAAATATTTTGATTTCAATTTCATGGACTTTGAAGGATATTCTTCACCCGGAACTTATTTTGGAAGCTTATATGATCATGATGTTCACAATGGATCATATAGTCATCATGAGAGGGAGAAGATATAAGCTTGAAACTTAAGGTCAATTCAAGTATATGTAATGGGAGAAGATATAAGCAAGAAAATATGGGAAAAATCAAGATACTAGAAAAGAAATTGAAATCAAAGAAAATCGATTCTATGTAAATAGTAGTTTGATTAAGAAGATAAGATTCGTATCAAGTTTGAGTTACTTCATCAAGTGTTTTGAATAAAATGTAGTGTTTCATTTAACTTCAAGATCGATCGAGAGAGCCGGGGTTAAACCATTCGCATGAAATTACTTCTCAAGATCTCGACATTGTCTTCAGACAATCAAAAAAAAGTTTACTACTTCAATATTCAAAGAGATTGGGTATTGTGATTGAGGGGGTAGCATAAAGATTATGAAGATTCATGTGAATGAAAGTTCAAGAAGTGTTCAAGTCTTTTACAAAGACATGCTCAATCAATATCATCGTGTTTCAAGATCTTTCGTCAGTAACATTATGTGATTGAAATCTACATTAAGTTCAAAGATAAAGATTTCATATAAGCTATTAAAGATTCAAGTTGCTAAAGAAGATCAAGTTAGCTTTTTGAGAATGGCAATTTTTGATACGAAAGTAGAGTTTGATACCTTCAAGATAAAGTATCTATATGGGAGAAAATTACTATTCGCGGGGAGCTAGATCTATTACAAGGTCGTTTTCCTCAGCTTTCATAAAGAATTCTCAGTGTTTTCGAGCTTCAAAGAAAAGGAAAATGACATACTACTTCAGAATCAAGTGTTCAAGCATAAGAAGTCGTCATCAAAAACACAATAAGAATATTTTCCAAGTAGATCATTTAGGGGGAGAATGTTAGAAATAAAGAAATGAACTACTTGTAAGCACTATTATAAAGTGTGGGGACTATTTGTGTCAAGTTAGGAAAATAGAGTCACCAACATAATAAGACTATAAATAGGGTATTTTGTCAAGATTAGGTTGTAACAATCTTCATTTCAATCCAAAGGCAAGTTAGGTATTTTCTCTCTCTAAACACACACACTAATTACACCTTCATTTACACACACTAGTCATCAATCAAGATCTATTGATTAATAAGGATATATATTAGATATATATTGTTTGGACGCAGATGGTGCTCTATTTGATGTTGCCTTGATTGTTGCAGTTGTTGCCTTCTCCCGTTGTATGTGGCCTTGCATTCTTGTGCTCTAAACATCGTACCAACATTGCGAGACGTACATTTTGAAAATTCTAAGAAGACAACAAACATCCAGCCATGAAATTTAATTCAAAGGCAGTATTCTTTTTTGTGTGAAACGGATTGAACACTAACTTCAAATAGTATAGAGGCCTTTACACGAAGAAAACCTCCAGGATTCAAGCTGATAAGATTCATGGTTGAATTAATTGCAACTATCACATCTTTAGCGCCTTCACAGTTCATTAACGACCATCCATCATCACTAAGCCTGTTAATAGCCTCATTAAATCCTCTGACTAATCTTTGACTTGGAGTACACATAAAAGTTGGCTTTCTTCCAAGTCCATAAACATCTTCACAACTCAACTCTTGAGATATTTGCCTAAACTAATGCAATGCATACATCGAGCCAAAAAACTAATAAAAAAAGAATCCATTCAGAACCAATTAAGTTATATAATAGATTCTACTTACTGCAAGGGTTATTATCTGTGTTACCACTTTAGAAGATTCATAAACTGGGTGTAAAACCTCAGGCACAATCCACATGCATAATATGAGACATAAATTTATTTAGTAAGTTCCTTTAAACGACACAAATTTGATCATAAAGTGGGCGTCTATGCCATCATAGAAAAAAGACTCATTACTGTAACCATGTATTAACACTCCTAAACCCACTGTCATGACAGCATTTCAATTCAATGTGGATCTGCTAGATAATAAGATGCCGTTTGGGATTGCTTGCTCAAGTGTACTGTGATTTTTTCAAGGCACAAAGGTAAATACGAATGTTTGATAAAACTATTTGTGGACTTGAAACCAGAAAGAAAGAATCTTAGTAGACATGAAACCAACGATAATGACATCTAACACAGTCATGAGTACAAACCTTTGATTGTAGTGCGAATCCGAATCCAAAGGACTCCAATTGTTGTAACATATTTTAAAGGTTTTGTATGTTTAGATTGAGTATTAGTAATGTGAACACGTTTCACATAATAACTAACCTTAATCAAGCTCTAAATAAACCTAGTATCGAGCAATAATCAAGAACATACGCATCATGTCCCTAAATCGTATTCCATAAAATCCTAAATATATTTGGCATCGAACAATAATATATACTTCTGATTGTACTTTAATACACCAACCAAACGCTCTAGTTTAGACCACAATTTCTGCTTCTCTAACACTACTCGAAAACCCAGTATCTAACCTCATTGTTTACGCTTATTCTTATGAGTCGTCTAGGCTTATATATACTTATTTATTAAAAGCCATTGTTTTCTCTTATTTTCAAACTCGTACGCTTAAATAAGGCGCGTTTGGATCAGCTTATTTAGCTTGCTTATGGGATTGTTTGAGCTTAGAAAAGCCAAAAAGCTCACTCCTTGGACCTTTATGAACTTATAACTGGATATAATATGACATTTGCAAAAGTTCACCGCTAAGTTCATCGCAACGTGTAACTGGATATAATGTCAAATTTGCAAAAGTTTTTCAAGTAACTTACTGTAGTCCATCGCTAGACCTTGAAAGTAAAATTACGGATGATGTTGTATAAAAATTACTGGATGAAACCTTTTCTTTACATTTGTTATCATCTAGCATGCAACATCAGATCTTACACATGACACGCCTTCCTGCAACAATTTTAAGTAAACAAATCAGGCATTTACATATATAAAAATTTCAAGAGAATGTAATTGTAAATCTTAAAGGAACAGAAATTTACCCGTTTAGTAAGCCTTAAAACGGCTATGGAAGTAGCAAGAAATCTTCTTATAAGAAAATTAAGCATAAGGGACCATCATGAAGTTTCGTATATGTAAATAAGACGTGACTTGTAGAAAAATATGCATTTGGAGTACCAATATCAATCTGTCCATACTATTGCGCATTCAAGTAGTTTATTAAAGTGACTATGCACACATCCGATTCACGTGGTCCACGATGTCAAAACTCCACGAATGTTTTTAAACTTTTGCCTAATACTTCAAATTCAGCATGCTGTTTAACTTAACATGTCGATGATTTACTTTCTTGTTGACTTCCAACTACTGCCAATCCGTTAAGGTGGGTATTTGACCCATCAGCCGACACATATGTCTAAATTAATTGTCTAAGCAAGATGGAACAACGGCTTCTGATAGTGGTGCCAGAACGGGTAAATTCTGGTATTTCACGTACTAATATACAGGACATCAAGAACAATTTGGCTATTTGTATGAAGATAATAATACCTTTTTCGTGCGCATCCTTTATTCTTTATCCACACAGCTCATTCCATGGCCCGAGGTTGCTGCTATGTATTAATGCAGTCTCTATTAGCGCCTAGTATTTCCTAAGGTTTATAGTAAAATGACGGAGAATAAAAATGTATGAGATTGAGACCTACCCACTGGAAAACGATCCCGACTGTAGCAACCGGTGCAGGCACACATTCAAGAAAACAGAAAATCATCTGGCTTCATGCAATGCTAATGCTACCTCCACAACCTACATCAACAATAATCATGATGCTTACATGTATCTAATAAATATATAGTTTAACTTATGAAGTAACTATAGATGGAGACAAATATGATGACAGAAAATTTAGAATTTCGAATGATAGTAACTATAAGAATTTTAGAAACATTAACTGTTGTAGCTATCGATAACTCAATATATAACTTCCCATGAATGCCCATAAGCTTATTGATTGCCCATAGCATAGGAAAGTCTGATTCGGAATTGATTTCTCCTTGTTCTTTTTAAGATTTCATATGTGACACTACATTAACCATCATAACAGGTTTTTAACATTTAAGATTTCTTTTAGGATCAAGGTTTTCACAATAAGATTTCTCCTTGCCCTCTTTCATTTACAACAAAATCAAAAATTTATACAACAACGTTCTTAGCAGCAACAATGTATATATAACATACCAAATCAAAACACTCATTATTATTCAAAACTAAAATACACACCGATCGCGAAAAATAATCCGAAACATATTAGATCTCCTAATCATCTTACGACATCGCTACGCATGCCCACATAATCACATAAGTACCTATTGTACGCTCACCATCTTTTACGTGATGACTTGATGAATTGGCCTCATACAAAGGCATTCATCACGCCCGCTTTCAACCAAGCATTGGCGATTATTATCACATATCGGATTCGCTTTCCTTTAGAGCTTTTGGCATAATTATTCTTTCTAACACTTAGGTTTATACCCCTACGGTCACATTTTCCTCATCGTACCGAGCTTGCCACAAAGTCACCCACTGACGATATTTCAACTAAACACGGCTAAGTCTAATTATTCTACCTCACTCTCATGGGTACTTCAATGCCACAAATCGTCAACAGACTTCGGCGATGGCCACGCCACCTTATTACACTCCTAAATTCTCACTTGGGCGATTACACTCATTTGCTTTCATCCTAACCCGCATCACTGGCCACGAAAAAGTGACATGAACGTTCACTACCATTTAAAGCACATAACACATAAAGCACATATTCCACATAATTCGGCGGCGATAATCCCGCTACAACACATAATGTCAAATGAAAAATCAAAATCAATTAAGGAAACAATGAGCATCATAGACTTATTGCTCGTTCGACGAAAATCAAAAATTTCAACATTTCTTCATGGCGACTGGCATCGTTGGCTTGGTCCCATCTCATCGCGTAGCATCATGGATGAATCAAATCATTAAGATCAAAATACTCACACTCCTAAATTAATACCGCGCGACTAAGACGTTGGCTATTTCGGTTGATCCTCTATAACTGTAAACGACGTACCCTTTAGCTAGAATCTCAATCAATTTGCCACTCTTTACGCCCTTGGGTCGTCACGTCCGGATTAAGGGCAACTACACTTAACCGTAGGTCAAGTATCGTATAGTTTTTCATTAAGATCCTTGACGTCATCAGGTATACTTACGACTATACTACCACTACACTCCATTTCGGGGAAAGAAGTCTTCTTCACGGCCATCATTTGATACATTTAAGGCATCATACATCCAATGTAGGAGAGGTCTTCTCCATTTCTCACTTTCAACCTCAGGACTAACCATCTCAGCTTCCACCCACCTTAGGAATCTTTACATCTCCAAGAAGATTCCTTCTCAGTGTCGATATCAGGTTTACACCCTTGATAGCTCAAATCTATCATTGCTTACTATTCACAACACGACTATAACTTGGAACTTGACAAACAAAATAAAAATACAGCACTCTCATAACAATCACCAAGCTCCAGATACTACGAACTAAACATACTCCCTCTAAGACATCTTGTTCCGAACAATTCCGTAAGGTAATTTCCGCTTCGAATGACTCCGGTCATATGATCACAGTAGACTCTCTCCATGCAGTCGATAGGAGTAGGGTTACTTGCATAAAGTCCGTAGCAGGGTAAAAACATTTTTCTCCTTCCGAAAACTTAACCCAACCACTTATCTCAATTACCAAGCGTTTTAATGGTGACGATTTATCCGACATAGCGTGGTTCTTCCTAAATTATGCATAGTTGATCAGGTTATGCATAATTGAGGGCCAAACGACGTCGTGTCCTTCCTCGTCAAAACGTTTCTTTTCCATACGCTACATGCGTAAGTTATTTCCAAGAAAATTTTCAAAGTGTAAAAATCAAGTTATTTCAAAAGAGAGAAAAGAAGATAGCACCACCTTCCATTCTTATATTTAAAAAAAATTATTCATACACATTATGTAAAAAGAATATTTTTAATTTTTTTTATAAAAGGATTTATTTGACAACATAGGGTCAGTTTATGAAATTTGAAAACACATTTTTCCATTGTTTACGCAAACAATTTATACAACCTAGTCAATATGATTCGTACAACGACATTTGTTTAACACACAAATTCGTTATTGCAATTCACAGTTTTAAAATCAGCAATTCATAAAACATCATTAGATACGGTTTGGTCAAAGGTCACAGCAAGTTTCAAAAATAATACCCATTCATGGACTATGCAAGCAAGTAACATACACATGCAAAAGATTCGCCAATTGAAGTCACCCAACACTCGGGGTCAAATTAATCTCACACAAGCCGAGTGCCTCGGGGGTAACAACGACCTCCAGGCTTCACTCATAGTACAACCTATACAATGACATCTCCTCCTAACTCATAACCGAGAACAATTACAACAATTGTAATAGCAACGCCGAGAATAACATACATACATACCAATTTTTCCAAAAAGGGATACATCATTGGCTTTCAAAGCCAGTACATCCTAGCCATAATGTTCTAAGTTCCCAATTACATAAACTACAATAGAATGAGGGGGTGGGGTAGTGTGGGTGGGGCCTGAACTCGCCAGAGTTTCTAAATCAAAAGTAATAGCTAAAAGAATGCGCAATCACCACGCCGGTGATAAGATAAAACTCTGAGGCAATAATAATCTTCAATCCAATGGACCTAAATCTTAGAATCCTCCTACTTACTAGTACGTGGACGGTAAAAGTATGAGGTTTTCGTCTACGAAAAGCATTTCGAGTATAATTTCCAGAAACATAGGGCCCACTGTCCAGAAAGTTTTTGGATCCAAGGTGAAATTACCATTTTACCCCTATTTATCAAAGCCGCCTATTTTTCCAAAATTTTATCGCTACACTAAATTGAGTGTATCTCCTAAATTGTGCGTCCGCAAAATCTGAAATGACCGCTCAAGTCTAAGTTTGTTCAATATATAGAACTTACAGTTTTACATATTTAGGTGTTGCTTAATAAGTTTTTTTTGAACTTATTACTCATCCCAAATTCTGGGTCCTAAATTTTCTACTAGTTTTAGCCATTTTTGCGATATCTCATTCGTTCGTGCGTGCACCCGATATGACTCCATTCCGAATTCCTATATGTACCGAAGATGTCTTTCTACACCTAGTTTTAATTCCAGGTCTGTTTCAAGACAAAATATTTTGAAAATCAAGTAAAAAAAGGCCGAAAAATACCCAACAAGCTGCTATCCCAAAGCAATCCCCAAAGAAATTTTGACAAATTTTTGCAGTTTACAAAAATGAGCGTAATTTGAAATTTATAGATGGTTTTGATGTGAAACCAATTGGAGGTGATAGTCCTAAGAGCCTTCTACAGATACCTAAGTTTTATTTTGAAAAGTTATTACAAAAATATGGAGTTATACTCCTTTTTCCAACGGTATACCAAATTTGACTAGTTTTAGTAAAATGAACGATATCTCACTCATCCGGAGGAGATATGGCCCTATCCAAAGAACCACGTTCACTTAAGACATATGCCCACATCCATATTGGATTTCTCAGGTGCCTTAAGACCAAAAATAATTCATAATCAACCCCACAACCTGCTGGTTACAAACTGCCGTACAATCCATTTCAAAATCCAATCAAACACCATTTTAATTCCTTCAAACGCCAATACAAAGCCATACCCAATGACTTAACACTCTTTCAAACACATCAACTCATGGGTTTCCGACCCAAACATTTCAAGACTGGTTGGATTAGGCTTATGTTGAGTGGTAAAAAAAGTAAAAAAATTAAGATATAATTTTTATTGTTACATTGGGTTTATTTATGTCAAGTGGCTAAATAAGATGCAAGTATGCAGGATGAAGGTGAAAATGGAACTGTTGTGTTAATAAATGGATGAGGATCCTCTAAAGTTCATTTGAACTTTAGAGGTAAAGTTCTCTCAAAAAGATAATACTAAGGCCTACTGCGGTGAAAATTAAATTAACTTGTGTAAGTTTTGTAGTAGTTTGTTACATTTGGTTCATATTAAGTGTTGTAATAGGTGAAAATTTGATCAATGATCAAAGTTTGCCTTTTAGAGACGAAAGGGGTTAGAATTTATTTAGACAAACTTTACATGGATAGATCATAAGTAGTTAGAAGAATTGAAGACTAATAGTATGGTTTACAACTTTACATTGTTAAAGGTCGTTAATACTTATGGTTTTTTTGTTTTTTTGTGTCGGGTTCAATTATAAGACGTGGTTGATGTATGGTGGTTGTATATTGGCAACAATTTGATTTTGCATCATAAGTTTAATTTTGGTAAACTTATTATATTTGCTAGGATTAGAGCATAGTTTAACATAAAAGAAACAATTAAAAAAATTATTTGCTTTCCTTTTTAGGTGCTTGCTGGTTGCTTTAGTGGTTCTACAGAATTAATTTCCCGAGTTCGTAACATACATCGTTGTAACACCCCCAAACTACGATACGCAGCGGAATACAACATTTGAGGTGATACTTCATAATACATGCACACGAGTCCCAATAAACGTTCAAAGATACGTTTATAAAACACAATTTCATTTATTAGAAAGATCAGAGTTACATAGGTCTCAATACCAACGTATAAAATTTATTTCTAAAAGTCACAACACGACTTGATTTCTAAAACACTTGTTTGGTTTATGACACTACTTCACCGAGACACCGTCTTTGATATTCGCGTTCCGTCCCATCTAAGCCATCAACAATACCTAACCTGAGATACATGCTTAAAAACGTTAACAAAACATTGAGTAAATTCATAGAGTTTACAAATAACAGTTAGAATATATATTTGGTTCAACAAAACATATAACATTGCTCGTAAGCCAAGTTATAAAAATATTGATTTCCAACTAAATGAGCCCATGTACCAAAACTTAAACACATTCATTCCCGTAGGACGAAATTATGTCGCGAGAGAGTATCCACTTCTCCTATACAAACTACAAAATGTCCTGTTTGGACAAGTGTCACAACTAGATTCAAACCCCGGACAAAAGGGTTTGTCAAACTAATAGATCTATTTAATGCATTAGCGTTTACCATCAACAAGGCAACTAACGGTCACACAGTAGAAGGCATATACTCAATAGTGAATGGACTCATATTTAGCATCAAAACATACAACGTTTTCATTTTCATAAAACAACAAGTATCCCCCTCGCGGGTTTAAAAACATTTAAAACACTTAAAAGCGAGGCTATGAACTCACCTTGATTAAAAGTCGATAATCAAACAATGATGTCTAGCACGAAAATCCACAAACGCGATCACGTCCTATAATTAGAGTCGCTTGATTATTATACCAAAAAGTATATCAACGATGCTTACATCGTTCCAACAAAATCATATTATAGTGGGTGTGTTGTCTAGAATATATAGTATATATAAATATTAAATTATGATATATATATATATAATAATATAATTATAATATATATATATATATATATATATTCATACATGTGATGAGAAACCCACTTGCGCCTTAGATCCCAAAACCCAACAATATTAGGTTACGATCATTCTTTTATTTATGTTTTACATAGCTTAATCGAAAACTTCCTATTTTAGGAAACTTTCTATTTTTGGAAAGTTATCATTTTCGGGAAGTTACCATTTTTAGTAAGTCTCGTTATCCAATTACATTTATAATAATATTAATTTATCTCATCGAACCCTCGACCTTCAATGTGGTTATCAATTACTCATATCGATATTATTTTTAGAGTATTGCGAAAGTTTCTATTTTTAGAATCTACCTCGTTCATATCCATCGTTAAGTTTAAAATATAACACCCCGATATTTGACATAGCAGCGAAAGCTAAATTGGGGGTATTACATCATGAATCAACAGTCATAATCATAAAAAACGACTCAAAAGAGACGTTTTGGAAAATTTTGTTATCATTCAATAATATATCAGAGTTTTACAAAAGAGGTCCCAAAGTACATTGAAAACATAAAGTTTGAATGATAACAAGTTTGGACGTCCTCAAGTCCAATGCCACTCCGTGCCATAGGTTGCTCAATTACCTGAGATAAACATGCTAAAAGAGTCAACACAAAGGTTGAGTGAAATTCACAGGTTTGAAATGTAATAGTTGAATACAAGTCAATGTAATAGTAATAATTGCAACGAATACAATTATCATAGAAAAACAATATTATATTATTGCACTAAGCTCATGACACCGAAGCCTTAAGTAAATGTTATTCATAAGTTGTTGCCCTAAGCGGGTGCTTTGCCAAACACCCGGAGTTCCTCAAATGAAATGCGTCCGCTGGCCATGTATGTACCAGACTCTGGACGGGGAAGTTCAGTCCTAATAGATCTATTCGCAAAGTAATTAACGATTCATGATAGTAGGGCCTTTTAGCAAATGGAGGTACTTAGGCAATAATATATCAGGATAGCATACAGTTGGAAAATACTTGTATTCATGGTTTATAGCACGTATCTCCCCACGGAGTTTAGAAAACATGTAAAGGTGGGACTATGAACTCACCTTGATAAGGTAGTTGATTGAAGTCAAAAGTGACTCAAATGGAAATAAACGGCTTCGTCACGCAACCTGGGGTAATATGTCAAGTCTTAGTTTGATTGATTATATTCCAAAACTTTATTTCATAAAGTTTAACGTAAATATTAATTTGGTTCATTAACTTGTGGAAATATTGTATCACTGTTCGGGCTATCATAATCCAGAGGTCATGTAGTAAACATTTGAGGAGCTAGGACACTTGAAATCGTAAATCCAGCAACTCGTCAAAACGTCTACCCAAATGAAA
>BQNB010192695.1:0-11597 GCA_026074375.1 Tanacetum coccineum
AAACATTAGAACAGTTATACAAGGCGTGTATTAATGTTGTTAAACTTAATTGGGCTCAAGCTACTGTTAGCATAAGATGTGATAATGGGCTTTCAAGGTTTGTATGTTAATCCGTTCGTAATTGTTGGGCTTTGAACGTTTGTACTGTTCGACAAGAAAAGTTTTAGTATTGCTTGCCTCGTCCGATAAAAGAGTTTATACCGTTAGTACTATCCGACATAAGTAGTTTGTATCGCTAGCTTTATCTGATATTGGACAGTACTTGGTTTTCGGATGCGTTTGGATCTCGGATAGAACTATTTTTCAAGTAGTTTATTCTTATTGGTTTATGGCTCATATTTTTGGAGATTTATTGAAGATGTGATTACGAAGACAGTTGAATATTGCTTATTTGATGTTGTAGTTGGGTTTCACAGGTGCGTGTTGTAGTATACAAGAGATCATAACACAAGTAATGGATGATGGGTTGGCTAATTTTTCTTAGAGAGAAAATGTCTATTTAGAGAGAAAGTGCAAGTGATATTTTTCATGAAATGAAACAACCAACCACTTCCCATGTGTGGGAAGGGGTATATATATAAATGATTCTTTCTGACTACGAGCTATGCTATACTAATGATACACGGGGGTGACCGAGTCTTTTTCATAATCCTAACAAAAAAATTATAAGCCAGTTGGCCGTCTTGGGTGAAAACATTTCTTAAGAAGATCTCAATTTAAATTTCTTGAGAAGTCTGCCTTCTGAATGGAACACTCATGTTGTGGTCTGGAGGAATAAACCAGATCTTAACTCAATGAGATTTGATGATCTCTACAACAATTTTAAGATTGTTGAACAATAGGTCAAAAGAACTACATCATCAAACTCAAACTCAAACTCAAACTCTCAGAATATGGCTTTTGTTTCATCTCCTAGCAGTACAAATGATGTTAAAACTGCTAATGTTCAAATTAGTACTACTAGCTCTTCAGTTAGTACTGATAGTACTCAAGATAGTACTGCCAACCTCAGTGTACCACAGTCTATGCTTTTCTGGCCAATCAACCAAATAGGTATCAACTTGTTCATGAAGACCTAGAATAAATCCATGAAGATGATCTTGAAGAAATGGATTTGAAGTGGCAATTGGCATTACTGAGTATAAGAGCAAGAAGGTATTACCAGAGAACTAGGAAGAAGATCACTATCAATGGAAGTGATACTGCAGGATATGACAAGTCCAAGGTAGAATGTTTCAACTGTCATAAGATGGGACATTTTGCAAGGGAATGCAAAAGTCCTAGGAATCAAGAAAGCAGGTCTAGGAATCATGATAATAGGAACAGAAACCAAGATAGCTCAAGGGAGACTATGAATGTGAGTAGTAACAGAAACAATCTTCCAAAGAAATGTAGCTATTGATGGAGCTGGTTTTGTCTGGAGCTTTATGGCAGAAGAGGAAGTCACTACAAACATGGCACTTATGGCTTTCTCAGACTCTGAGGTATACAATAACAAAACTTGCTCTAACACCTATCTTAAAAGCTTTGAAACTCTTAAAACTTAACTTGATAATTGTAAGAGTAGAATTTAATAAATCGAGTTTAATCAAGCTACTTACAAAAGAGGGTTATGCATCTGTATAAGACCAACTATGTCTTATACAAGAAAAATGAGGTTATGATTTGGATCAAATTGTTGTCTAAAAAGAAGATGCATCATTTAAGAGACTCCAGAAATCATGCTCATAAAAGTGAGATATAGAGAAGCATAAGAAAGAAAAAGAGTGTTATCATATTAAATTGACAAGTTTGAAAATGCTTCTAAATTCTCAGACAATTAATAAGGGAGCCAAATATCTGATAATAGTAGAAAAGGTGTGGGGTATAATGTTGTTCCACCTCCACCTACAGGCTTATTTGCACCCCCAACTATTGATTTGTCAAACTCTGGTCTTGAGGAGTTCTAACAGCCTGAGTTTAAAGGCTTTGGACCTAAGGCCAGTAAGAATGTCTGTTTAGATACCTCTAGTGAGGTTAAGAAAACTCCGATACCCATTGTTGCGAGTTGGTGTTAGAAAAGGGGAAGCAAACTATTTTTCCTACTAAAATAAAATTTGTTAAACAACAAAACAAAACAGCTAGGAAACCAGTTAAGTATGCAGAGATGTACATATCATAAAAACCTAGGGGAAATCAAAGAAACGGGAATATTCTTAAATCCAACAGCTAGGTCGTGATTTTATGATGTATGATAAAGCAGTTACTGTTTGTGGAGTTTTTGATCATGTCAAGCTTATTGTAAATAACATCAAAGGGAAAGGATGGTATATGGGAATAATTATAACAGGGTGGACTACAACTATACTACCAAAATGACGCACCCTAATGCTCAAAGGAACATGGTTCCAAGAGCAGTTTTGTAAATGAAAAATGGCCTAAAACCTTTTAATACTGCCAGGACAGTTAATAGTGCTCATCCCAAATCTACAGTTTATAGTGCTAAACCAATGTCACATTTTTCAAAATTAGCACAATCTATTGTAAAAAGGCCCTATCAATCAAAAACAAGTATAAACTAATAAAATTTTAAGCAAAAAGATAATATACTGCCAAGGTAAAAGTTAATATTGTTAGGCCAAAAGCAGTTAATACTGCTAGGCCAAATTCTGCAGTTGTTAATACTGTTAGGGCTAATCAGGCTAATGTTATTAAGGCCTCAACATGTTGGGTTTGGAGACCTACCAAACTTAATAGTGCATCAATCACTTTGAAGAAACATAATTATATTGATGCACGAGGCAGATCCAAGTCAATAATGGCGTTTGGTCCCCAAAGGAAACAAATACCCTTATTTTATGTGGCAGGAATTCACCAACTAATGATCAAGGCTATGTGGATAGTGGATGCTCTAGGCACATGACAGGAAACATTTCCTATCTCTCATATTTCTAGGAGTTTGATGGAGGATATGTTACCTTTGGTGGAGGATTCAGATGAGGAAAAATCACTAGTAAATGTACTCTCAAAACGGGTAAGCTTGATTTTCAGGATGTGTTCTTTGTCAAGGAGTTACAATTCAACCTTTTTAGTGTCTCACAGATGCGGACAAAGAACTGTGTTCTTTTTACTGACAATGCATGCTTATTCTAACTCTTGATTTTAAGTACCTGATAGACATCAGAATTTTACTTAAAATTCCAAGAAAGCACCAACATAGTACAATGTTGATATAAAGAACATACTGTTATCCTAAAGAGAGCTTTTAACCTGTCTTGCTTTGCAAAGGCCCGACTCTTATGAACAAAGCTATGGCATAGGATGCTTGGCTCCATTTAAACTTTACAACTATACATAAACCTTGTTAAGATAATCTTGTGAGAAGGTTTGCTTCAAAACATTTTGAAAATGACCAAACTTTGTGTTGCTTGCCTTAAGGGAAAGCAACACAAAGCCTCTATTCAGTCTAAGGTTTCTAGAAACTCTCATTACTCCAGCCTTTATACATGTCTTCGCCAAATTGGACACTCTTGCGAGTTTGGTCTAACGATTAATGATCACTTATGAAATCAGAAATATTGTCTTGTTGTTACTGATGCATTATAGTATGATTTCACTTGGTCATACTTTTATCGCTCTAAGGCGATAGACTAAGTGCATCCTTAAGAACTTTATAACTGAGATAGAAAATCTTAGCAGATATAAAGAAAAATAATCAGATGCTCGACAATGGAACAGAGTTTAAGAATAGAGTTATGAATGAGTTTTGTAAAGGAAAGGCCATTAACAGAGAATTAAGTGTAGCTAGAACCTCCTTAGCAAAATGGTGTTGCTGAAATGAGATAATAGAACACTGATTGAGGCACTAGAACAGTCTAACCAGACTCTAAGCTTACCTCACTACATTTTAGGCTGAAAGCAGTTAATACTGCCCTACTGTAACATTTCTCATTTCAAGTTCATTTTAAAGAACGCCATTATTCGTCATTATATATTTTGGCCCACATCGCTTACTTGATATGTTTACGTTTTGATTAAAACGCGGATAAACTAAGAAATAACAATTGAGGTAAACAGGTCGTCAAATAAAATTAAGGTTGGGGGGGTGCGGAGTGCGAGACCGAAGTGATATATAATTGATTAAGAAGATAAGTTGTGTAATGGTTTGCTGTGGGTATTTTTATATGGTCACGTAAAGGTTACGTTATCACAATAAAATACGGCTTTGGATACACCCCCGAAATACACTAGCGAACTTAACCAAACTCAACACACAATACCTACTTAATAACCTTAACACAGAATTTAATCAATTGTTATTTCAAATGCTACTAGGAGGCCGGTTACACTCACACACACCACTCTAAAGAAATCCTTAATATCTCTAAATGATATCCACTACAAGTACATTACAACTTAATCCATTAATCTTGTCCTAATTGTTCCCACTAAGCTATTACACAATGGGCAAAGACCATTTGGCCACCCTTTTGCCCTTTTGGTTTTGGCAACATGCATGTATATACCTAAATCCCTAAGATTTTCATAATCTTGCTAAATCTTGTACATCATGCAGTAAATTAAAAATGGGTACTATAGTGGTTGAGCTAAAACAATGGGAAACCAACTAGAAACCACAAAAACCATGCACCTTAGATCGTTATTGGTTTGTTAAAGGGACTAGGGAAAGTTATAACTAGTCTTACGCCAATAAATACACACTCATATCTTACCATTTGATACTCCATACAACATACACACACGCAAACAAGAAAACAGAACAAATTATGTCTAGTGTATCGGGTCACCAAACGCAAGACAAGCACTTCTCCTTGATTTCATTCGAACCCCAAACATTTCCGATTTACTCATACAATTCCATAAAGAGTTACGACAAGCAAGGCTTGGTCGTCTAACGAAGCTGGAGGCTTAGGGTAAAATAATTGGTCGTTGTAGAACCATTCGGGTTGCCATACTCCTTCCATCACATAACCAATCGCTAGGGACCTATTTGTAAGACCACTTTCAAACTCATGACAATCGTAATATCTATTCTTTCGTGATGAATAGCTTATGGGTCAAATGTATGTATGTATTAGGCACTAGCTTGAAATATGCATGATAAATGAATAAGGACGCACAATACCGTATTATGAATAACAGTTACAACTGGTGTGTGGTAAACTCTAAGGAATGAGTAACGTGTTTAGTTAACGAAAAAAAAAAGTTTTGAAAACCATCCGTTAATGAGAAAAACCAGACATAAACTTTTAAGGAAAACACGACACAATGATTTGAAAGGTATACACACTTAAACAATTAGTTTTTCATGGGTAACACACTAAGTGTATAAGGCTAACAAACTAAATATAATGCTAAGACTATTTCCGAATCCTATATATGGTTAGAGAAATCAATGGACCTCTCACAATCCAACATGCCACGTTCGGGCCCAACCGGCCCAACGACCTATTAGTGAAGGCTCTTAACTTATAATTAAGCTCCCATGAGCTTATCGAGGGCTTATATGAAACATGAACCCGTAGAAATAATACAAAATGTGTTAAGTGAAAACATAACGGGCCACAAGCGGGACCAAAAAGGCGAACAGCCCCCAACGATGCAACTAGAGGGCCCACAAAGAATGTAATATAGCTCAACGAGCTTTTAAGGAAACCTATATCTTATTGAAACTTATATAGGCGCCTTAAACCTTTAAAAACCAAAACAAACCTAAATGGACCTTGGTACTAAGTTTCAGTAAATTGGTTGTTGGCCAACGAGCCCAATAAACTTCACAAAAAATCTCATCCGAGCTTATCAATAAGCCAAATAGCTTAAGCAAACTTAAATAAGCTTAACGAATGCATTTGTACTACTAGGAGTAACTAATATGCTACCAGTAGTAACCATTATGGTACTACCAGCACTAATGACAATATTATTCTACCAGGAGTAACTAATATGCTACCATAGGAACCATTATGGTACAAACCAGTACAAAAGAACAATATTATTCTACCAGTATTAACAATATGCTACCATAGTAATGACCTATCTACAGTAGTAATTATAAAGACCTAAATTTCATTTTGTAAACTTAAAGGACTAATTATGTAATTATCAAAACTAAAGGGTTTATAGTGTAAATGTTTATATTTTATAAACCTAGGGACTAAAGTGTAATTATCCGAAGCTTAAGGGTATATTTGTGATCAAAAGTGAATTAATAAAACGCTTAAAGAATCGGGTCGAATATTAATATATTCGGAACAATAAACGGGTTTAATTTACCGACTTAATACAAATATATATTCTTATAAAAGTATGATCCGTTTTCCCAAGAGCCCTCAAACAATTTCAAATACAAAACACGACACCACGCAAAGTATAATTTACACATAAACTAGCAAATTTATTGTAGTTTATACATTGAGTCTTTAGCCTAAACTTGTAGACTAAGACTGGCCGTATTTACTTAGGTATTTGACGGTGTGATTCATACTTGGATATCTATTATTAATTTCCAGAGGACTATTCACTCAGGTGAGTTCATAGCCCCATGTTTTACAATTATTTAAATGATTTACATCCTTGGGGTGAGAACATGCTTTGTTTTACAAATTAGACGCAAGTGTACATTTTATACCATGATACGTGTTTGCCTCGATAACCATAAACCCATTAAGTCCTAGAGTCGTTGAACTATTAATTGCATAAGATGAATTTGGAATTACATTGGTGGTGGCCACATTGTTATAGATAGATCTAATAGGGATCTATCTCTCTCTCTCCCCAATCAGGACAGCTATCACCGAGAACGAACGCATACCATGTCGAATTTGGGATGTTGCAGGGTTAGCATATCATTCACGGACACTCGCTGGCAAATATATTTGCATTCACATATGTCGAGCTTCAGTGTCATGAGCTTAGGAAAATGTAATTACCTTTTTATGATGTTTGTGGCATTGTTCTAATCATGACACTTGGAAATCTAGCGGTCCAACTAATGATTGTACATAAACCTATGAAATTCACCAACTTTATGTTTACGTTTGTTGTTCAGGTCAATAAGGGCACGAGTGCGATGATACATTGGAAGTCAATAATGAAGAGACAACACTATAAGATTGGGTCTTATTACATTTTTGGGGGAAAATTGTTATTAACCAGAATCTTTATTTATATAGTTAGAACCATTTGACGCCATGGCTATGATAACAAACAAGTATTTGTTAAACCAATGTATCTATTCAAACGACACATTTAGTAGTCGTTCTCAGATCTGTGGCTATTGATCCAAAAGTAACGCCCTCGATATTCAAAGCCATCCCGCTGCATGCTCAGATTGAGGTGTTATAGATTTGGTATCATAGCCAAGATATAGAGAACAGTCAAGAGTTTGTCTGGACCGACTACCATTTTCAACACTGTTTTCCACAAATGGATTTACAAGGACAAACAACCATTACTTGTTTACATCTAGCACATATATGCTTGCAGACAATGCATTGCTTAGCATTAGTAGTAGACATGAGTGCTTACCTGATTATATACTGGATATAAATGATATTATGTAAATTACTATAAGATCTTTATTATAAAGCTTACAGACATATCCATACTGATCTTTCCAATAAGTAATATTTATGAAAGTTATTTTGCTTTTTGCAGTAACCATGTCTTCTGCGACATCTGCTGTTACCTACACTTCCGTCTACACCGACTCTGAGCCCGGCAGAGCCTTCTGGGGAGCCGATGATGAGGAGGTATCTGAGGGAGGCATTCCACAGGTTATCGTATTAGGATACGACGGACTCTCGATACAGCCAGTAACCACCCACCATCACCGAATTACATACTAGGCCCAGAGGACCCACAAACACCGCTAGTTCCTCAGGACAAGGATGAGCATAAGTTTTCAGCTCAGATCACCATTACCTCCTAGTTTTTTATGAATCACCTACTGCTGAGTTCAGCCCTGAATGCTACTAAGTCGGATCCCGAGGAGGATCCAGAGGAGTACGAGGATGATGAGACAGAGGATGGTTCAGTTGACTATCCTATAGACGGGGGAGATGATGGAGATGATAATGATGGTGATTCATCTAGGGATGACGCCAATGATGAGGATGAGGATGAGGAGGAGGAGGAGGAGCACTTAGCTCCGGCCGACTCTGCTATTGTTGTACCTGTTGATGAGCCTATTTTCCCACCTGAGGGAACAGAGCCTGTTATACCACCACCCTCCACTAACATTACTATTAGGGCTAGGATTACCATCCGGCCTCAGGCTTCCATATCCCTTCCACTAGAGGCAGAGGTTGAGAGACTTTTGGCCATGACTACTCCATCACCATCACCACCTATCACACTATCAACCAACCCTCTGATGGGGAGCGCCTTGCCTAGCGCATGGACCCCACATCACATTCTCACCTTTACTACATCATCTAGGGTGCCCACCCAAATCCAGACACTCAGGATAGCATCCACTCAGGCTCTCATTGATGCAGTTACTGCCGCATTACCATCACCTCCACTACCACCATCTCTATACATACCACCACCTGTTGACCGTAGGGATGATATTCCCGAGTCTGAGCAGCCTCCCCGTAAGAGGTTGTATTTGTCCACTCTAGGCTCCAGATACGAGGTCGGGAGAGTCTACTGCTAATCCTACCACTAGTCCATGGGATAGATAATGGTTTGGTGTTTGCACGGTAGATGCTAAAGAGAGGCGACAGGGGATTAGAGATGTCGGGTATGGGATTAGGGATACTTGGGTAGATCCGGCAGAGGCAGTTCCAGAGATAGCACACCCCCCCCCACCCCGGGGCCCACCTATGACCGTGGGAGAGGTCAATACTAGGGTCACAGAGCTTGCTGAGCTCCATGCGCTGATACAACAGGACTTTATGATTTTTACTAAAGGATGCTCAGGATAGTAGGTCTCGTATATCATAGGGAGTCGATATGGACTCGCAGCGGGTCGATCTACTTATAGGGGATAGGATGACTCTCCAGGAGACAGTATGGATGGTGGAGGAGGAGGCCTATGCTTCCCGAGAGGCTTAGGCTCACTCGATAGGATTGAGTCAGGAGACTCATCAGGAGCTGCAGACCCATCGTGATCATGTGTATGCACACGAGACCCATCTCCAGGCTTATCAGACACAGCTACAGCTGCAGAGTACTCTCATTCAGACACAGCATTAGGTACTTGAGACTCGCTTTTAGATGCATCAGGCTGAGTTAGCAGCACTTCGAGAGACTGACCGTAGACGTCAGGTACAGATAGTAGAGACTCTCCGAGTCATTAGAGACCTGAGGCAAGAGATGAGCGACATGCAGGCCAAGTTGTTAGCAGTACGAGAGCAGCAGATGAGAGCTAGACAGCCAGGACTAGAGGCTAGGATTCTAAAACGTAAGGTATGCTTCTAGGGATGAAGCAACAACACATCTAGTGATTTATGTTACTACTGAATCTCTACTGCTAGTCATTCTGTACAGGCATGTATTAAGTATTAGAGTTCTCCCCGCAAACATAGCCTTAGAACTTTTGTATTATATTATGCAGTAACTCCGACCACTATTTACATGAAAAAATATTCAAAGTTTATAAAGAAATGAGATGCTGTTATGAACTATTTCATGTAAAATTTTCCAAGTTATGAATGAAATAGATGTGTTATGTTGTACTATATACCTCTCTTGTGTTGTTGTCTCATCTGTAAATTATTGTATATCTCATCATGATTATGACCTCACGTTTTGTCTCTTGTGATTTAGACGAATCATGGCACATGTGACAAGACGAGGACCGAATACCCCTCTTAACAACACCAGTCTAAACAACATGACTCCAGAATCCGTCCAAGCTATGATTGATCAAGCTCTTCAGCGAAACTCTACCAATGGAGACGCAAGCCACAGTTCACACGGGGATGACCAAAGGAACGTGCAAACTGTGCGCCCTTGTTTCTACGCTGACTTCATGAAATGTCAACCTTTGAACTTCAAAGGAACTTAAGGCGTTGTCGGTTTAACCAGGTGGATTGAAAAGATGGAATCGGTCTTCTATATCAGTGGTTGTGCTATTGAAAATCAGGTTAAGTTTGCCACCTACACTTTGTTAGGTGTTGCTTTGACTTGGTGGAATAGTCAGATAAGGACCTTAGGTCCTGAGGCATATTCAATGACTTGGGAAGTACTCAAGAAGAAAATGACGGACAAGTATTGTCTACAGGGTGAAATCAAGAAACTAGAAATCAAGTTATGGAACCTAAAGGTCAAAGGGAATGATGTTCCATCATACACTGAACGTTTCCAAGAGCTAACCCTGATATGTACCAAGTTTGTTGCTAATGAAACTGAGAAGGTTAACAAGTACATCAGTGGACTTCCTGATAAAATTTATAGAAATGTCAAGTCTGCCAGACCCAAGTCGTTGGATGAGACTATTGAGTTGGCCAACGACTTGAAGGATCAGAAACTCCGCACCTATGCAGAAAGACATTCTGACAACAAAAGGAAGGCTGATGATTCATCCAGAAACAACCATGGTCACCAACAACAACCCTTCAAGAGGCAGAATGTCGCCAAGGTCTACAATATGGGGACTGGTGAGAAGAAGCCGTATAGGGGATCTTTGCCCAAGTGCACCAAGTGCCATTTTCATCACAATGGCTCGTGTACTCAGAAGTGCCATAAGTGCAACAAGGTAGGGCACTTTGCCCGTGACTGCAAGAGTTCCAGCAACACAAATGGTGCTAATACTCAGAAGGGCAATGGGGCAAATCCTAAAGGGAATAGTTATTTGGAATGTGGAGCTCCAAGACATTTCAAGAGAGATTGTCCAAAGTTAAAGAATAAGGATGGAGGAAACGGGAATGCACAAGGTTGGGTGTATGCAGTTGGGAATGCCAAGAAAAGAGGGAATGCATCGGGAAACCCGGACTCCAATGTCGTCACGGGTATGTTCCTCTTAAACAACCACTATGCATCTATCTTATTCGACACTGGTGCCGATAAACGCTTTATATCTTCTGCATTTAGTTCCCTGATTAACATCGCCCCAACTCCATTAGAAAATAGTTATGATGTCGAACTAGAAGATAGGAAAATAGTCGAGATAGACACTATTATACGAGTTTGTACTTTAAATTTCCTAAACCATCCGTTCAACATAGATCTAATGCCTGTAGAACTGGGTTGTTTTGACATTATAATCGGCATGGATTGGTTAAGAAAGTATCTCGCCGTGATCGTATGTGATGAGAAACTTGTTCAAATTCCCTATGGGAGTGAAACCTTGATTTTTTGTGATAACGAAAGTAATGACGGGAGAGAATCTCGGTTGACCATTATCTCATGTTCAAAGGCTCAAGAGTACATGCCAAAAGGATGTCAGATCTTTTGGCACAGATATCCGCCAAGAAATAGGAGGACAAGTCGGAAGGAAAGCAACTTAAGGACGTACCAATTATCTGAGATTTTCCTAAAGTGTTTTCCGAGGACTTGCCGAGTCTTCCTCCAGCTCGACCAGTGGAATTCCAGATCGACTTAATTCCAGGAGCCGCGCCCGTAGCTCGAGCACCATATCGATTGGCTCC